>JACVVK020000137.1:117500-200000 GCA_018292915.2 Batillaria attramentaria | reverse complement strand
CTTTGTTGTTGTTGTTGTTGGTGTGTGTGTGTGTGTGTGTGTGTGTGTGTGTGTGTGTGTGTGTGTGTGTGTGTGTGTGTGTGTGTGTGTGTGTTGTTTCATATTCTTTCTCATTTCTTTTCAGCTGACTATCGTGACCCCCTGTCGTTCTACTCCGGGCTCTACCATCAGACGAAACCGCCAAGTGACGTAAGTGTTTCCTGTCTCTGTGTAGACGGCGTGTTTGCAACTCTGTGCCATCGGGTTTCACTACGTTTACCCTCTGCACTCGGCTAGCCGAGACCTGCGCCGAGACAAGTGATACCTAAGATGGAAAAAAAAAAAAAAAAAAAACACCTCGGTGACAAGGAAAGTGGACAGTTCTGAACAACTTTGTGGTCAACGTGCTATCTCACAGTGTGTACAGAAGCGGTGAGTTCTGTCGCATTCACCAGCACAGTACATTCTCAGCCTGTTTCAGAGATTATTGCCTGCATGTGTTGTCTCCCTTGCCGCAACAAGCACGCATTTCTTCGCTGCAGAGCGCAGGGTTGCCACGAAAAATGCATGCATGCTGCGGTTCTGTGTGTCCACGGCGGACGACTCATGCAGGCAATAATCTCGAAACAGGATGAAAATGTACTGTGCTGGTGAATACGACAGAACTCACCGCTTCTGTGCACACTATGAAATACCACGTTGACCACAAAGTTGTTCAGAACTGTCCACTTTCCTTGTCACCGAGTAGTTTTGGTTTTTTCCTTCTCAGGTATCGCTTGTCTCGGCGCAAGTCTCGGCTTGCCGATTTGGCGTCAGGGCAGAGGGTAAGCGTATGAAATCCGATGGTACAGAGTTGGCATGGTTGAGCGTCGAACTCGTGTTCAGAAGATCGTTGGTTCGAACCCGAGCAACAGCAAGACGTATAGTGACTGTTTGCAAGTGTGAAGTGTTTTGAAAGGCGTGGCCTGTACGTAATTCTTCTCAAGATGTTGCGGGTGAATGTGTATTTAATACACATTCACCCGCAACATCTTGAGAAGAATTACGTACGCATGTTCAATATGATTAACATTTTTTTTCGGTTTGACAACGCTTGTGATAAGTGAAACAAAGGGGCACAGAGTAAAGGGATTGAAGGAGGCGGGGGATGGGGTAGCCTTCCCGTAAAGTAGATGTTCAGTGCTACTAGGGACCTGGGGTTTGAATTTCTACAGAGGTCATGGGATCTAACAGTAGTTGTCTGTCAGAAACCGCTTTTGGAATGAATATGGAAACAAGTTAGGTTTGCGAGGGTTTTTTTAATATTTGATGCTGTGTTGCAGTCTATTTCGTTTTCCTGTTGCAGTTCTCCATCAAGCGACCGAAGCTGAAGCACTAGCCCGGCATCGATTTCACGAGATATCACGTGACTGTAGAGTGCCCGACGTTTACATTATGGTCGAAGGACAGGGCCTCAAAATGCCTATATATTCCCTATTAGCCGCAGGCGTCATAGTCACCCCCCTATATATGCTTCAATCTGGAAACAAAAAGTACCATGCACAGACCATTCAAGGGCACGCACCTGACAGGGGTTTAAAAAAATTGTATGTCTCCTTCACGCTCAGGCCCGACTGGAGTAATGCACGTCTTGTTTCTATCTAGGCCAGAGAGGCAGTTCACACAAATCCACTTGCGTCACTTGTGTCCGACCTCTGTGCAAAAGTCCCAGCTTCACTGGCAGTTTGCCTCTTTTTGTGACCGCCTGGCATGCTCCGTGACCTACATAACACAAAAATGACGAAATTCACGCGTTTTCAAGACAACAAAAATCACTGCAGGGTACCTCCAATAAACGCCAAACATGACCCCACGGTCAAGTTGTGTCCTTACGCCTTATGTTCTCTTACGACATTTATTTTTGGTGTAGTAACCACAAATTATGTCAAAACAACCACAAAACCTAAAGAACCATACAATGAACCGCAAACACCGAAAGTCCTCTCTAAACGCCTTCACGCCCAAGCTGAAAAACAATTAGTTTTGTTTCTTTACCGTCCACTTTTGGCAGACCAGTTTTACCTGTAAATTGTCTAGGCTCGTGTCACTAGGTCTTTCAAAGTAAACATTGTTAAATCAGTTTAACCAGGTTCAACAGACACGTGAAGTATATCGTATGTGTAGTTATGTTGGCGTGCACTACCTTTGCCCACATTGACTTTTGTAACATGTGATGAGCGAATTATCCTTTGTTGCTTGCGTGGCGTTAAGCCCTAAATAACTAATAAACATGTGATACAATTTGTTTTGTTGTAATTACTCTCGTTATGTGTGTATTTTTGTATTTCATCTTGTTGTATGATTATTGATCCCTCGTGGGGAAATCTCATATCTGCTCGGACGTACAGTCACAATACATTAAAATTCTGCACACACACACACACACACACACACACACACACACACACACACACACACACACACACGCCCGCACGCACGCACGCACGCACGAACACACACACACACACACACACACTCCTCGCCCGCTCCTTACTCCACTCCCAGTAAAATGGGTAAAATAAGCAAAGACGACACGGACGAAGACTGAGCAGACCGGCCGCAAGCGGAGTTGCGCCCCCTTTACGCGTAATTCATTTTCCCCCCTCCATAACCCAGTAGGAGAGAACAGAATACAATCTTTCGAATCTTAGCATCTGTCTGAATCTTGGTCAGGGGCGCCGGAAGATGTTGGGGGGGGAGGGGTGGCAGAATCTCAGAGGGGGGAAAGGCCAGAGCCAGTGAAAGGAAGGACGTTGCCCGGAGAAAGTGAAAAGCGGGGGAGGGGGGGCGGCGGCGTTCAGATGCTGCTCAGACAAAAACCTTTCCGAACCAGGGAGCCCGTAAAAGGAAGAAAGTGAAAAGCGGGGGGGGGGGGGGGGGGGTAGGCGAAAGTGATTATCAGACGACTTTCTGCCAAGTCGTTTTGATATTTCATGCATCATGCAACGGCTAAACTAAGTTCTCTGTTGGGTGGGATTAGGGAGAGAGCAGGAACAGGGGAAGGGGGGGGGGAAGACCATGGCTTTGCCCCCCCTCTTGCCACAGTCGCCTGATTTTCCAAGGGGGGGGGGGGCAAAAAGATACTCTTGCCCCCCCCCCCTGCTTGGGTACAGGGGGCAGCTGCCCCCCCCCCCCCCCGGTTCCGGCGCCCCTATTGGTGTGTTACGATATTGGTGGTATTGCATAGTACTGCATGGTACTTTGTATGAAGTAACCTTGTAACGCAGACTCGGAACGGACAACCAGCAATGTGGACCTTGCTGCAAGCGCAACAACGACAGTACTGAATTTGTGATCGTGGAATCATACTACTTTGTGTGTGGGTTTTTTTGTGTGTGTACATGTATTTGTTTTTGTTTATTTTTACGGAACAAATAAAGTGTTTTGGGAGGGAAAAATACAAATATAATCTTTATTAGCCGATGTATAAGTCATGTCACTCACGCAGTGTCGATGCTGCAGGGGCGTTGTTGACGGGTACAGCATTACCGCTTTTGTTGTTGTTGTTGTTGTTGTTGTTGTTGTTGTTGTTGTTGTTGTTGTTGTTGTTGTTGATGATGTTGATGTTGTTGAAAAAAAAGGTTAGCTCAACAAAAATGTGAAACTATATACAGTGATCACCGACATCTCCCTCTGGCTGGCGTTTACAGGCGTAAAATTTATCTACATCACTCCAGCTTTTGGATGTTGATAGAATGAATACGGACTCTGAACAGAGTGGATTTTAGAAATGGTTGCTCTTACAGTCTTGATGTAAACTGTACCTCAGTTGACATCGCAGATGAACCCAGTTTAGATGCCTGTATCTCAGAAAATACTCAACCGATTGATTTCATATAATTGGGTTTTCTAATGAATCAAGATCTTTGAATAGAGGTCCCGATCCAGGTATGATTGAACAGACGATTTATGAGTTATCCCCCTTTTGAGAAAAGCTGGTTGTCTGGCGTTTACAGGCGTAATATTTATTTAAATCACTCCATGTTTTGCAAATAGATGGTATGAATACGAACTCTAAACAGAGTGAATTTTGGAGGTAGTAGCTTTTATACTTCTGACGTAAACCGTACCTCATGACAGTGCTGGTAAACCCATTTTAGATCTCAAAATCGCTCATACTGTATATAGATAATGTGTCTCTGGTGTCAAAATAATATACACAACATTCAGAAAAATTCACTGCAGCCGTTATCGTACGCTGAAAATGTGTACTCCAAGCACATTTCCTCCACAATCCACACGCCTCACAAACATCGACGAAAAGACGCACGCGCACTGACGCAAAGTATGAGCTTCTATCTCCTGTATTTCTTCTTTTTTTTGGGGGGGGGGGGGGATTTTTTTATTACAAAGTTTATTAAAAATTCCAGTCATTATAAAGTGTATGAGGGGGGGGGGGGATTTTTTTTATTACAAAGTTTATTACAAATTCCAGTCATCATAAAGTGTATGACAATCTTTTTTTTTTTTTATGTTGTTTCCATAGTAATGGAAACAACATAATAGGACGGGCTAAAATTTCCACGTTCATAGGCAAGCATCTGTGGTACAAACGCACGTCACTGCCGATCTCCCGCAGAGACGATTATGCAAGTGTAACTCTGACAATGACGTAAGAAAACCTGCGTCATCGATGCTGGCATGTATGCTGTTCCGAACGCGCTTCTCCTCCTCACTGAGTGCCGTCTGTGCGTATGTGTGTGCGTGCGGCTGTGTGTGTGTGAATTGTGTCCAGGCCCGTTTCTTCGAAAATACTCAACCGAATGGCTTCAAATTTGGGGTATCCAAATATATCAAAATGTTACATTAGACGATTCAAGCGTGTGATGATTGCTTAAGTGATTTGGGAGTTATCGCCCTTTTGAGACAAGTTGGTTGTCTTTCGTGTACAGGCGTAATATTTATTTAAATCACTCAATTTTTTGTCAGTAGATAGCTTGAATACGGACTCTGAACAGAGTCACTACTAGAAAATGGTCGCTCTTATAGTTTTCATGTAAACCGAGCCTGAGTTGACATTGCATGTGAACCCAGTTCAGATGCCTATTTCTCCGAAAATACTGAACCGATCGATTTCAAATTTGGGGTTTCTAAATGAATCAAGATTGTTGAATAGAAGGCCCGATCCAGGTACGATTGCACACATGATTTGCGAGTTATCGCCCTTTTCAAAAAAAGTGGCTTTCTGGCGTTTAAAGGCGTAATATTTACCAAAACCACTCCATTTTTGGGACATAGATAGCATGAATACGGACTCTCAACTGAGTGAATTTTGGAGGTTGTCGCTTTTATACTTTTGGCGTAAGCCGTACCTGATGAAAGTGCTGGTGAACACACTTTAGATCTCAAAATCGCTCCTACTATACATAGATAATGAGCCTGGGGTGCCATAAAAAATATACAAAAAAATTAGAAAAATTCACCGCAGCCGTTGTCGTCAGTTTACTCGAAAATTTGTACTCGAAGCACATTTCCTTTACACAAGCCACACGCCTCACAAACATCGCAGAAAAGGCACACGCGCACTGACGCAAAACTGTATCAGCGTCAGTTTGCCGACGTCATGTTTGATTGACGTGGGGGTGTGTCGTCACTTTTCGGAAGTTCTCTATTTGTAGACGGGGAAAGCGGGAGTTTCATTGATGTAGTGAGCTTTGTTTTTCCCACTGACTCTCACTCAATAGCATAGTAGAGTGAGAGAACACCACATAGGTCTCAATGGAGCACATGCACAAACGCGGCTCGCGCAAGTCTGCGTGCGTGCGTGCGTGCGTGCGTGCGCGCGCGCGTATGTCTGTGTGTGTCTGTGTGCGCGCGCGCGCAGCAGACATAACACATAGTGAAAAAACGTTCGCCGCGCAGACTTGTCTGTTAAACACATTGAGCCGGTATAAATTCGATCTTTACACTGCGCAGCAGCAACACTTCAATTTTCATGGGGCTGCTTTCATTGCAAGAATTGTATCCGAGTCAAAGTTATTACGTCAAATGTATTATGCGTCATCCCAATGAGGAACACGTCATAGATTTCAAAGAAAACAACTTGACGTCTCTCTTCCAAAACCAAGATTGGTCTGACAAGCCCGGTCAGTTGTTTCCATTCAGAGAGAGAGAGAGAGAGAGAGAGTGTGTGTAGTGTGTGTGTGTGTGTGTGTGTGTGTGTGTGTGTGTGTGTGTGTGTGTGTGTGTGTGTGTGTGTGTGTGTGTGTGTGTCCTCCCGAATACATGGCATTACAAAAGAACGACCGTGACGACAGCAGGTGATTAAATGGAAACAACATATTGCGCTGGTCAGTGGCCATCTTGTTTTTAATTAATCTCTTTTTCAACACACAGTATTTCTTGAATTAAAAGATCCCCTCTCTTCTTTATTCTTGTAACATGCATATGATATTGTTTTCCCCTAATCTCTAGTAACAGTATCTCCAAAAAAAAGAGCTGATCATTTATTACCAGCTGTAGTAAGTCATTTGGCACATTGCCTATGTTTTGTCTATTATATATTTCCTCAACATACGTTCTATCTTTCAACAAGGAATTGTTAAATTTCCAACAAGTCCGAGCCTTATGGTCAGTATTTGCTTTAAACTCTAGGAGAATCATGCTGCGATATGATCTATAGCCCTGTTTTATTAACGTTTTGTTTATATCCACCATTAGGCTATCAGACACTAGAAAGTAGTCAAGACGTCCTTGCTGACAAGAATTAAAGGTCTGCAATCTCAGCAAAAAGTCGCAAACATTGCGGTTTTTAAAACTGCGACTCCTTCGACTGCGCATAATCCAGGCAACTCTGTCACAGTTGCAGAGTTTTCAGCGCTTCAGGGACCCTTATAAAACCAGAGCACGAGTTTGCCGTGACATTATTTGGCTTTTGCTCAGTGAGCGAGACACATCGCTACAGTGTCTAGCGCATATTGAGTGCTGCACGATCTTTCTCGCTCAGTGACAAAACTCAAACTGAGCTGTGAAATCAGGCTGCCCTTGGCTTTTATTGGGGTTTCAGGGACGCTGAAAACTCTGCAACTGTGACGGAGTTGACTGTGCTTGCACGGTCGACTGTGTAAAAATTGTTCACACTTCGGAAAGCTCTTTGTTGGGAGCTTAGATCTTTAAAACGTCGCCAAGTATACTGCTTCTTATCAGGGTTAAATTCTATAAAAACATCCACTAAACTCCATGCGGACATAATGTGGTACATTTTCCTAGCCTCCGGGTGATTCACAGCACGAGGAGCAACTGCATATACGACTTCCACTTCCTTGGATAGACCTCTACAGAACAAGCTTCGCTTTCTCGGTCCATATGTATGGAACTCCCTACCCGCCATGCTAAAATGTATTGCTTCATTACTTCCACCTATCCGTCGTGGGCCACTACTCATGACTTTTACATATGCATGGGCTTCTAATACGTCATTTTTATACCCTCTAGACTGGGTATGCAAAAATGTAAGCTATATAATAATGGTGTGTGTGTGTGTGTGTGTGTGTGTGTGTGTGTGTGTGTGTGTGTGTGTGTGTGTGTGTGTGTGTGTGTGTGTGTGTGTGAGAGAGAGAGTGTGTGTGTGTGTGTGTGTGTGTGTGTGTGTGTGTGTGTGTGTGTGTGTGTGTGTGTGTGTGTGTGTGTGTGTGTGTGTGTTTTCTTATATTGCAAATTGTACTCATGTGTATGTTTCCTACCTTTTATAGTCTTTCCTTTCCTTTGTTGCTTGCGCGGCTTTAAGCCCTAACTAACTAACTAACTAACTTTCCTTTCGTCATTTTGTAGTGCCTTTTTGTGTAGCAACGGTTGATTGAAAACTGACCAATATATGGCCAAATCTTTTCCGTTCAGTTGTAAAATAAAGTTCGTTCGTTCGTTCGTTCGTTCTCTCTCTCTCTCTCTCTCTCTCTCTCTCTCTCTCTCTCTCTCTCTCTCTCTGTGTGTGTGTGTGTGTGTGTGTGTGTGTGTGTGTGTGTGTGTGTGTGTGTGTGTGTGTGTGTGTGTGTGTGTGTGTGTGTGTGTGTTATTGGGCGGCTGCAACAAAACACGGTTTCATGACACAGTAGCATACATCCAGAAACTACCACCTTCATCATCTTACAGAAACACGCAACCCAACACCAGCACCACCCCAGCCCCAGCCCAACCCCCACCTCTCTCTCTCTCTCTCTCTCTCTCTCTCTGGGGAGCCGGGAGAGCCGAATGGTAGAATGCTCGGGTCGTGAGTTCGAATCTCGGCTGGGGCCACATATTTGTTCCTTCCTTTCTGTCGTTGCCCCGTCTTTGATGTGACCCCTACATGGCGGAAAAGGACGTTAAACTCTCCAACACCCACACACCCTCTCTCTCTCTCTCTCTGCGTGTGTGTGTAGGGGCGGGGCGTGGGGGTGGGGGTGGAGGGGGTTTTAACTGGTGTTGGAGACTGCAACACAAGACGGTTTCATTGAGGCAATGCGATACGTCCTTACCCTCCCACCCATGGAAACCCCACCGTAAGTTGATACAGCAGAAGGTCAGATTAACCCCGTTGATTCGCGTGTTTGTGTCGTGTGCTGGTGCCCCACAAGGAAAGCCACATTCAGCTCGTGTTTTGTGGATCCCATTGTAACGACGCTGGGGTGATTAAATTCAGTATCTGTGCTGGTACCCGGCTGTATGCGACACAGTAGCCGGGTGGCCAGAAGTTACGGGGTGTAGCCCGTATACATTGTAAGACGCGCCTATGGATGTTGGGTTGGTTGAGTTTGGTGGTGTTTTTGTATTGTTTGTTGTTTTCTTTCTTGTTTGTATGCCTGGGGGGGCTTGGATGGGTTTGTTTTGGTTTTATTTTGTTTTTGTTGTTGTTGTTGTTGTTGTCGTCGTTTTTTGTTTTTGTTTTGTTTTGTTTCTTTAAGTAAAAAGGATAGATTTTTTTTTAAATATTCACACCTTGTTTTATTGTCTTCCTTTTTATTTTAGTCTGGCAAAGAAGGACCTGGATCAGCCGCGAAGTAGTCTTTGTTGCTTGCTCGGCGTTAAGCCCTAAATAACTAACTACACTGCTCTTGCACTCGGACCACTACCGCTCCACAAACATCGTGTTTCACAGTACGGGAGTGCAGCCGCAGTCTATACACGGCACGTCCTACGTACAGAATGGAACACGTGATGGCTGTCTGGAGTCAAATTCACGGCCCTACCTTTACTGTTTTTATGGCCATCCAGTTGCGTCAGTTTTGAGGCCAACTGCACGGTTCGGCACCTTTGAAACACGGCGGGTAACCTGCAGTACGATGTAGGACTATAGAGGCTTTGCACGTACTGTTCCTAAGGGGAACGTTTTGTTTGTCCGCCAGCCTGTCCGCCGGGTACGCATGATGTCTCTGTTGTCCTGTGTGTATGTGTGGGTGTGTATCTGGGTATGTGTTGGGGGGGGGGCCGAGGGGGGGGCTACAGTTTGGTTATTGACCCTCCCTCACCACGTTCCCCCACCCCCACCCTCCACCCCCACCCCCACCCCCACCCCCAAATTCAAACCACGGCTTTATCACGAGGTCACTTCCTTTTGCTCAGTTTGGGGGAGCCAAAAGGAATGGAAAATGTCTGGGCCGGGGCTTTAATTTCCACCGCCTCGGCATGGCATTTGGACCTTCTTCTTGTTGTTTTCGTCGTCGTCGTTATTCTTGTTGTCACAGCGTGTTCATACACATGCCGCATTTGATAGAGACGTTAGATATTTTGGAACGTGTGTTCACTCTCTTAATAAAAAAAAAAAAGGTGTAGGGTGGGTGGTTGTGTGTTTGGGGGTTTAACTCCTACCAGTTCACTCCCCTTGATACCAAGTCCCTGACAAAGAATGAAGCATACTGTTTAGCTGCTCTAGAATTACCCATAGAAGACCAGTAAAACCGTCAGTTTGAGTAAAAAAAATTAATGGCAAAACATGAACTTAGAAGAGAGTGGAGAGAGTGTAGAGTGGTGGCATTTGAGAGCACTTTTCTCCAAAACGGCTGAACTGATAAGAGTTCACGTCCTTTTCCACCACATACGGGTGATATCAAAGACGGGGCAACGATGAGAAAGCCAGCACGAAAGAGGTGTGAGTACGTGCAAACACCACACATCGTATTGTAGGGTACCCACCGTGTTGAATCCGCTCTGTACTGTTTTGGCTCGGTGTCGAACGCCGGGTGGAATCGGGTATCTGTAAATTCGACACTAGCATGTCAGACGTGAATTAATCAACTTCCTGGCTGTGGTCTTGGGTAGATAGCACAGTGCAGATCACAGTACCGCGTCTTTTTCTGTTTCTCTACCACAATGGCGGCAGCCACAGGTGAGTGTGAAAAAAAATCGCCTGTTTGGTTATATTTTTTTAATGTAGTTTGTCTCTCGGACAGTGTCGCAATATTCGAACGTGTCACACACCTGTATGACGCCTTGGGCAGCTGTCAGGATAGGTTAGGTCGCTTTTTATTAAAACAGCTATTACACTGATGATACTAGTCTTATTTCCCTGCCCTCGCAGCCACAGATGATCGAGCGAAACAGACGCATTGCGTATCTAGCAATTCCAGCTGAATTCCATCGCGTTTGTAGTTCGTGTGACAGGAATATATACCAGGGCATGTTTCAGCCAACAAGAACCGGATCACGCGCTGAGTCGCATATTTCGAGATTGGTGGCAGATAATCTGCCTGTAGTATCAATGAAGATATATTGTAAGTTATATGATGCTTACATACGTTAAGCATTTATGTTTTGTTAAGTTCTGTGTCATGTTGACATTGTTTTTGCTGATGCTAATGTTGTACACTGGATTGTAAGAATCAGGTTTCCCCATGTGGAACATTAAAGTTAGTAGTAGCAGTAGTAGTAACGGTAGCAGTAGTGGTAGCAGTAGTAGTAGTTACTGTAGTAAACGAAGCAATAGTAGTAGCAGTAGTAGTATAAGCAGTAGTAGTAGTAGTAATAGTTACTTTAGTAAACGAAGTAGTAGCAGTAGCAGAAGTAGCAGCAGTAGCAGTAGTTGTAGTAGCAGCAGTAGCAGTAGAAGTAGCAGTAGTAGTAGTAGCAGTAGTAGTAGCAGTAGTTGTAGTAGCAGTAGTAGTAGTAGTAGTAGTAGCAGCAGTAGTAGCAGTAGTAGTAGTAGCAGCAGTAGCAGTAGCAGTAGTAGTAGTAGTAGCAGCAGTAGTAGCAGTAGTAGTAGTAGCAGCAGTAGCAGTAGCAGTAGTAGTAGTAGTAGTAGCAGCAGTAGTAGCAGTAGTAGTAGTAGCAGCAGTAGCAGTAGCAGTAGTAGTAGTAGCAGTAGCAGTAGAAGTAGCAGTAGTAGTAGTAGCAGTAGTAGTAGCAGCAGTAGTAGTAGTAGTAGCAGTAGTAGTAGCAGTAATAGCAGCAGTAGTAGTAGTAGTAGCAGTAGCAGTAGTAGTAGTAGTAGTAGTAGCAGCAGTAGAAGTAGTAGTAGCAGTAGTAGTAGTAGTAGCAGTAGTAGTAGCAGCAGCAGTAGTAGTAGTAGTAGTGGTGGTGGTGGTGGTAGTAGTAGTAGTAGCAGCAGTAGTAGCAGTTAGCAGTAGTTGTAGTAGCAGTAGTAGTAGTAGTAGCAGTAGTAGTAGTAGTAGTAGCAGTATTAGTAGCAGTAATAGCAGCAGTAGTAGTAGTAGAAGTAGTAGCAGTAGTAGTAGCAGTAGTAGTAGCAGCAGCAGTAGTAGTAGTAGTGGTGGTGGTGGTGGTAGTAGTAGTAGTAGCAGCAGTAGTAGTAGTAGTAGCAGTAGCAGTAGTAGTGGTAGCAGCAGTAGCAGTAGTAGCAGCAGTAGTAGTAGTAGCAGTAGTAGCAGCAGCAGTAGTAGTAGTAGTAGTTGTAGCAGTAGTAGTAGTGGTAGCAGCAGTACCAGTAGTAGTAACAGTAGTAGCAGCCGTAGTAGTAGTAGTAGTAGCAGCAGTAACAGTAGTAGTAGCTGCAGCAGCAGTAGTAGTAGAAGTAGTAGTAGCAGTAGCAGTAGTAGCAGCAGTAGTAATGGTAATAGTTGCAGCAGTAGTAGTAGTGGTAGTAGTAGTAGTAGCAGTAGCAGGAGTAGTAGTAGAAGTAGTAGCAGTAGTAGCAGGAGTAGTAATGGTAATAGTTGCAGCAGTAGTAGTAGCAGTGTATAATATTTTATATTACATTATAATTATTATTATTGTGAAACAATCACATTAACGTGTCTCATGTTCGTTTGCTGGCCCGATTTCACTTTTTTTTTCCAGGACTGCGTAACAACAGTAGTGTCTGGTGGAAGGTCCAGCTCTATAGCTTGGTCTTGACATGTCTTGTGTGCTCAGTGGCTTCTCAAGGTACAGCAGGTAAACATGATATAATTTTGTGTAACACATCCGCTTACAGGAGTTAATGCTGCCATTGTATACTGACAGGTCTTGCTGAGCTGTTTTCGTGGTATCTATCATCACACCATTTAGACACCTGAGCCCGCATGTAAAAGTCGAGGTTAGGGAGTTTAGCCCCGGGTAAGAGTCTAACCTAGAACTAAACTAGCTCTAGGGTTGAATTTTCTGTTGTTTTTTGTTTTAAATCAGGAAACGGGTCCATTCCAGCAAGGTGCCAATGCCGTTATAGAAGGATTTTTGTTTCTTTTTTCGCTCCCTTTTTTAAATTAAATTTTGTTTGGGGGTTTCTTTTGTCCTAGTCTGGGTTAGGCCCGTAGCCCTGGGTTAAATGAACCTCGAGTTTTACATACGGGCCCTGGACAGTGACAGCGTCTGTAATGCTGGCACTGAGCCAACAGAACCGGACTCGATGACGCGACGACAACATTGAGCGCTCTAGTAGTGTAACAACAGTCGTAGAATCTGAATGTTGGGCCACTCGCGCAAAGTGTAAACAACATTGTATCGCATTAAGAGCTGTACTAATCATCAAGATAGAGTATTTCGAGCGTACAGGCCCACTCATTAGCGAAACTGTTCCAAAACATGTTGACTTAGCGAAGTCGGAATTTGCCCGTTTAAGACGGGTTGGGGCACGGGTGGGTGTTTAGGAGTTTAACGTCCTTTTGGCTCTTCCAACACGTGTGGATGATATCAAAAGACGGGGCAACGAGAAAAAGGCCAGCACATACATTTGGCCCCAGCCGGGATTCGAACTCACGACCCGAGCATTGAAAGTCCAACGCTCTACCATTCGGCTGTTCAAGCAGAACAAGGGAGTGCTACAAGAAGCAGCTTAGAGACTAGGCAACATTTCTTCATTTCACTTCTCACGCACGCAGGTCGAAAACACCTGCCGCTGATGCACTTTTTTGTTATTGTAATTACCGTTCGGATTAATACATTGTTATTTATTTCACTGGCAGTCAGACAGAACGACGCTTTTCAGCCCAGGAAAATATGCGCGGGGAAAAAATATTTGCCTTAGTGCATGGTTAAGGTAGCCGGCTGTGGATCCGAGCGTACAAGGATTGAATTTCGTAGTAGGCAGCATTTCTGTTTTTACGGGGCGTGGGCGGGCGGGGGGAAGGGCGGGGGGAGGGGTGCGAGATTAATCTAGTCAGAATGACGCGCTCACTCGTGATTGAGCTTGTCTCCCTTCCGTGTGCTTATTTAAAGATGCAGCGAGGTACTTGTCTCTATTCTGCGTGGATATTGCGTTAAAGGGTCTGGTTAGTTGGGGTTTAACGATGCGATCGGTGGTGTAGTGATTAAGAGACTTTGCCACCAATGCGAGAGATCAGGTTCGAGTCCCACTTGGGGCAAAGAATTTTTCAGTCTCGTACGTGGCACCGTTCATTCGGGCCGATCGTCGGGGGTTCTCTCCGGGTACTCCGGCTTCCCCCCCCCCCCCCCCCCCTCTGCTTTGGAAATGTTCAGCCCACAAAATTTAAACATAAATGCAATTCTAAATTTCGAAACTTAAATAGCTGAGCTGGCCCTTCGCACCTCGTGATTGTAATGTGTTTTTGCCCAATGTGTGAGAGAATGCATGTGATTCACGTGAGCGTGCGTGTTGGGTTCAGTTCAGTCGCGGCGTTTTGAGCCGATTCAAGAAACTGGGTAAAGCGCCTATACAATACTCAGTTATTAGGTTGTTTCTCTTAATAGAGAAACAACTTTATGAGACGGGGCAGATTTTGCTACGCGCAGCAGCAAGTTTCAGTGATACAAAACAAGACTGTGACGTTTCTCCACACAATCAAACTTTCACGCACATAGTGACGTAACGAAACCTGCGTCATAGACACTTGACGTGCACACTATGCTGCTGCGTTCTTTTTGGCGGGAGTTGTGAGACGTGTGTGTGTGTGTGTGTGTGTGTGTGTGTGTGTGTGTGTGTGTGTGTGTGTGTGTGTGTGTGTGGACGGATGTAATGATGGCTATCTCCTAAACCACCTCGATGGAGGCCTTTTTTACTTTGAGATAAAATGGGAAATCACCTTCTCCAGAGCTACCTTTCACGATTTTTAGCCTGCCGCATTTTCAGAAGAGTTATTGCCGATTTTAAAAAATCGGCCATGTTACGATTTTTTTCGAAAAAGTTGTTCAAATTCCTTCATTTTCTAGACTTTGGAAGTTCACCCAATCACACTGCCTGTATTCGTGCTACAGCTCTGTAGCTCTGACTGGTTTTGTGTAAAAAAAATATTTCCGAGGTAGGGGTGGTTTGCACATAAGATCAAATATCTATGAAAAGACTACTGCAAATTACTTATCATCCCGGCGTTTTTGTCTAGTGTGACAACTGCACATATGACAGGAACTACTGCACCATTATAGCTTTAGCATTTAGAATAACTGAACTTTTAGATAAACATAACTTTTTCAAGTTTCTGCGAGAAGCACCGGTCAAAAGAGTTCCAAATTTTCGATTTCTTAAGTACAATCCAAGGTATTCTAGTCCATGTTTCACCAGCCCTCTAGATCTTCCAGATTTTATGTAAAAATTAATTCATCCAGGGAAGTCACAAAAGCAACAGGGAAATCACAAGACATGCACAAGCATCATCTGTCATACCACCAGTGTGAAGCTGACGTCAAACGCTTAGTTCACAGACAAAATAAGCAAGTATCGTCACTGCCTCCGACATTTCACCAGCCCTCTAGATCTTCCAGATTTCATGTGAAAAATAATTCAATCGGGGAAGCCACAAAGCCAACAGGGAAATCACAAGACATAAACAAGCTTCCTCAGACGATCGCAGTGCTAGAGGCTGACGTCAAAATGTTTAGTTCGCGGAATTGACGTCATCTCTCTCTCTCTGTGTATGACGACCTGCCTGAGGCTGGCGTCAAATGTTTAGTTCACGGAACTGACCTCTCTCTCTCTCTCTCTCTCTCTCTCTCTCTCTCTCTCTCTCTCTCTCTCTCTCTCTCTCTGGGGAGCCAGGGTGGCCGAATGGTAGAGCGTTGGACTTTCAATGCTCGGGTCGAGAGTTCGAATCCCGGCTTGGGCCAAATATTTGTGCTGGCCCTTCTCTCGTTGCCCCGTCTTTGATATCACCCTTACGTGGTGGAAAAGGACGTTAAACTCCTAAACACCCACCCACCCACCCACTCTCTCTCTCTCTCTCTCTCTCTCTCTCTCTCTCTCTCTCTCTCTCTCTCTCTCTCTCTCTCTCCCCACACCCGGCCCCACCCCCAGTCACGTGACTAATCGGTCGAGGTCGTAGAGGATCTAGTGTCATCGGTAGAACTTGGAGAGGGGAGAACCGGCAACAATAACAACAAAACAGACAAAATAAAATGAAATTTCGAGAAACAACTTTGTAGGACGGGGCCGTTCCTCCTTGTTATTATTATCATTATTCACGTCCCCACCACAAGACTGATCGGAGACGGCACCAATGAGAAAGAAGTAGGTGGGAGGGACAGCTACCCTAACTGACCAGTGCAGCTGAATACAGTTCAGTTCAGTCAGACCCGTCTGCCAGGTCGACACAGTTGGTATATTTTTTGACACGTTACATGAACAGGGCCAGTTCACAGGGCAACATTTTGGAATAAGCATTTTTTTTTTTTTTTTTTACTCACGACTAGGGTTAAGATCAAACTCACAACAATTTGCCGCACGAAATGCAAGAGCTGAGGACCATCCCACCAGATTCGTTATGTGTCTGTACTTCCCCTGCCAACTTTCCTACACTAGCAAAAGACAAGGGTGAAGGAGCGTTGGAAAGTCGATCGAATGTCCACCCCTCACTCTTTTCCTTTAAGTATCTGGACACATTTAACGTGACGAGGTAACACACACACACACACACACACACACACACACACACACACACACACACACGCACACGCACGCACGACCTAACCCAAATAACTACCGTGCGTGTAAAACCGCCCCTAAGCGGAACCCACTGTCTTGCCGTAACTTGAACCGAGTTTTAATGGTGCTTCTGTTACACACACACACACACACACACACACACACACACACACACACACACACACACACACACACACACACACACACACACACACATACAGAGAGAAATACCTAACATGTGCACACACACACACACACACACACACACATACAGAGAGAAATACCTAACATGTGCACACACACACACACACACACACACACACACACACACACACACACACACACACACACACACACACACACACACACACACACACACACACACACATACAGAGAGAAATACCTAACATGTGCACACACACACACACACACACACACACACACACACACACACACACACACACACACACACACACACACACACACACACACACACACACACACACACACACACTAACCCAAATACCTTACATGTGTGTAAAACTGCTTCTAGGCGGAACCGATTGTCTAGTCACAAACCGAGGTTTTAATGGCGCTTCTGTCAGAGGTTGGGTTACAGCTGAAGGTGTCTGTATGGAAAGGCTTTCTAACCCAGGAACATCCTGTTTCGCGAGAGTTAAGTTAATGTGGGGCCGGGCAGGGTACAACAATAGCTGTGGTATCCGCTTACACGACCGTAGCAGGAGCTACAATGCCGACAGTTTTTTTTTTTGTTTTTTGTTTTTTTTTTAAGTACACCTCTAACCCTTCCTCTCCCGCCCCTCTTCTATACCCCCCCCCCACCCGCTACCTCCTCCACCCTTCGTCCACTTTGCCTTCTTCTACCACCCCACACCCCCCCCCCCCCTCCCCCCGAGAGAGCCGGGGTGGCCGAATGGTAGAGCGTTGGACTTCTAATGCTCGGGTCGTGAGTACGTATCCCGGCTGGGGACAAATTTTTGTACTGGCTTTTTCATCGTTGCCCCGTCTTTGATATCACTCGTATGTGGTGGAAAAGGACGTTAACCCCCCCCCAAAACCAACCCACCCTACCCCCCCCCCCTCACCCACCCCCCACCCCACCCCTCGCCCACAATATTAATACACTAGCATGAGAAATTCCGCTTTAAACTTTGTTGTTTGGTGTGTTGAGGAATGTTTTCCGGGTGTTCTTGTAGTGAGGGTGGGTGGATGTTTGAGGGCTAAACGTGCTTTTCCACCCCGTATGCGGGTAAGCGGTGGTCTAACAGGTAGCGCGCCGGACATGGTCACCGCTGTCACGGCGAGGAAGCGTGGGTTCGAGCCCAGGGCCCATATGTAATAGTCGAGGTTAGGGCTTTTAGCCCCGGGTTAGAGTCTAACCTCGAACTAAACTTTTGTCCTAGACTGGGTTAGGCTCGTAGCCGTGGGTTAAATTAACCTCAACTTTTACATACGGGCCCAGGCATTCCAGAGCGGCTGGTATTGAAGGGGTCAATAAAATCACTAAACATCTCAAAAAGATTTCATGAAAACAAAGTCCTCCTTGGGCGTTTATACTATATTATTTTTACAATTTTATTTATAAAAGTTAAGACACTTCCTAGCATCATTTTCTTATTGGCAAACATGATTTTGGCATACAGCTTTCTTTTCTTTTCTTTTTTCTTTTTTTTTTTTCTTTTCTTTTTTTCTTTCTTTTCTTTTTAACTGCAGAATGTGGTGGTGAGTTTGAAGCGAGCACGGATACAGCGGGAGTCATTGAGTCACCAGGATTCCCGGTAAACTACACCAACAACCTGAACTGTATCTACGTCATCACAGTTCCTGACCAAGGCTATAGGATATCACTGAGTATCACACACCTTGCCCTGGAAACATGTTGCGACTTCATCGAGGTTAGTTTACTTTGGTTAGATGTGGGTTTTCCTTATGCGGGAATCTCTCTCTCTCTCTCTCTCTCTCTCTCTCTCTCTCTCTCTCTCTCAGGCGACACTCATTTTCTGCTGCGGGCAAATCATAAGGAAATGTCCCAGGTAATAAATTACGAATCGTTTGTCTTTTTTTTATGTCATTTAATTGAGTCGACCTTGGAGCAGAGAATAACAGTGCCATGAAAATAACTGTACCCGCATTGAATGAAGGCGAAAATGCTATTTACTGACCACAAAGGCTGTTTAGGTACGTTTAGAAACCGTTTTTCTGACTTTGTGGTATCTAGTATGTGACAAATGCCCCAGTCCAAGCAGTGGGAATGGGGGTTATTGCGATCAACTGCGTACGTCTGTGCAAAATATGTCAAGAACGGGTGAACCAGTGAACACCATTTGTGTGTGTGTGTGTGTGTGTGTGTGTGTGTGTGTGTGTGTGTGTGTGTGTGTGTGTGTGTGTGTGTATGTATGTGTGTGTGTGTGTGTGTGTGTGTGTGTGTGTGTGTGTGTGTGTGTGTGTGTGTGTGTGTGTGTGTTCATTTTCGGACTTTTCGTGAACCTTTAACGGGGATCAGAGAAACGGAATGCTAGGTAAAACCAGCTTATGCTACCGTAGCTAAGCCAGCCCAAATGAGCAACTAAGCTCAGGTTACGGCATGAGGAGTTGCTTCTCTTCTCACATATAGAACAAAGTTTGAAAAGGGGTGGGAGAGCCGGTAGGAATGGAAAAAAATGTCTGGGCATGGGCTTATCCACAGCCTGGGCGTGGCATTTTAATACCTGTTCTTTGTGGTGGTGGTTCTGCCGTCGTTGTTTTCTCCGCGTCTTTTTAGAATGAAACAGTTTGTTGTTCCAGGTCAAAGATGGCGCCACGAGCAAGTCCCCACTAATGGGACCCAGATTTTCCAAAGGAGATGTACCGCTCGTCTTCGCGTCCACAGGAAGCGCACTGCGCGTGCATTTCACGTCTGACGACAGCATAGTGGACAGCGGATGGAACGCTACTTATATCGCTGTCGGTGAGTCATCCACGGTAGCTTAATGGCCCTAATTTCCCCCCGCCCCCAACCCCCCCCCCCTCTCTCTCTCTCTCTCTCTCTCTCTCTCTCTCTCTCTCTCTCTCGCTCGCTCGCTCGCTCGGAGCCGGGGTGGCCGAATGGTAGAGCGTTGGACTTCTAATGCTCGAGTCGTGAGTTCGTAATCCGGCTGGGGACAAATTATTTGTGCTGGCTTTTTCGTCGTTGCCCCGTCTTTGATATCACCCGTATGTGATGGAAAAGGACGTTAAACCCCCAAACTCTCTCTCTCTCTCTCTCTCTCTCTCTCTCTCTCTCTCTCTCTCTCTCTCTGTTCGCGCGAGTGGTGTGTGTGTGTGTGTGTGTGTGTGTGTGTGTGTGTGTGTGTGTGTGTGTGTGTGTGTGTGTGTGTGTGTGTGTGTGTGTGTGTGTGTGTGTGTGTGTGTGTGTGTGTGTGTTGTCGAGCGGCTGCAACAAAACACGGTTTCATTGACACAGTGCGATAATCCAGAAACTACCACAGCGTTGGAGCCTGCAATAAAAGACTGTTTTATACCATACCATACCATACCATACCATGCCCTGCCCTGCCATACCATACCATACCATACCATACCATACCATACCATACCATACCATACCATACCATACCATACCATCTGGGCATACCATACCATAGCTTACCTTACCACACTAGCCGCGAAATAGTCTTTGTTGCTAGGCCCGAAATAACTAACCTTACCACACCAAAGAGATGCAAACGGTGGGGATATATCATTGTAATCTTCAAAGTAACTGATGCTACCGAAATGACAAAACCTGTGACGGTTCATAACGTTCCCACAACTTTCTCTAACACGTGACCGTGTTTCTAAACATGTGAGTGTTGAATACTGGTCCCGCATGTAAAAGTCGAGGATAGGGAGTTTAGCCCCGGGTTACAGTCTAACCTAAACTAGCTCTAGGGTTAAATTTTCTGGTTTTGTTTGTTTGTTTGTTTGTTTGTTTTAAATCAGGAAGCGGGTCCATTCCAGCAAGATGCTTCTGCCGATATAAAAGGGTTTTTGGCTTTCTTTCTTCGCTTCCTTTTTAAGTTGTTTCTCTATAGAGAAACAACTTTATGAGACGGGGCAGATTTTGCTACGCGCAGCAGCAAGTTTCAGTGATACAAAACAAGACTGTGACGTTTCTCCACACAATACTTACTTTCACGCACACAGTGACGTAACGAAATCTGCGCCATAGACACCTTACGTGCACACTTTGCTGCTGCGTTCTTTTTGGCGGGAGTTGACGTGTGTGTGTGTGTGTGGACGGATGTAATGGTGGCTATCTGCTAAACCACCTCGCCGGACGGCTTTTTACTTTGAGATAAAATGGGCAGTCATATTCTCCAGAGCTATTTTTCACGATTTTTAGCCTGCCGCATTTTGAGAACAGTTATCGCCGATTTGAAAAAATCGGTCATGTCACGGATTTTTTCGAAAAAAATGTTCAAATGGCTTCATTTTCTGAAATTAGGAAGATCATCCTATTATACTGCCTGTTTTCGTAGCACAGCTCTGTAGCTCTGACAGGTTTTGTGTAAGAAAAATATTTCCGAGGTAGGGGTGGTTTGCATATAAGGCCAAATATCTATGAAACGACTGCTTCAAATTACTCATCATTCCGGTATTTTTGTCACGTGTGCCAACTGCACATATGACATGAACTACTGCACTATTATAGCTTTAGTATTAAGAATAGCAGAGCTTTTAGGTAAACAAATTTTTCACGTTTCTGCGAGAAGCGCCGGTCAAAAAAGTTCCAATTTTGCAATTTCGTAAGTACAATCCAAGGCACTTAAGTCCACGTTTCATCAGCTCTCTAGATCTTCCAGATTTTATGTCAAAATTAATTCAGTCACGGAAGTCACAAAAGCAACAAGGAAATCACAAGATATGTAGAAGTATCATCTGTCAGACGAGCAGCGTGAGACTGACGTCAAATGTTTGGTTGACAGACAAAATCTGCAAGTATCGTCACTGCTTTCGACATTTCATCAGCCCTCTAGATCTTCCAGATTTCGTGTGAAAAATAATTCAGTCGGAGAAGTCACAAAGCCAACAGGGAAATCACAAGACATGAACAAGCATCCTCAGACCATCTCAGTGCTAGAGGCTGACGTCAAAAGTTTACTTCGCGGAATTGACGTCATCTCTCTCTCTCTCTGTATGACGACCTGCCTCAGGCTGACGTCAAATGTTTAGTTCTCGGAACTGACGTCTCTCTCTCTCTCTCTCTCTCTGGGGAGCCAGGGTGGCCGAATGGTAGAGCGTTGGACTTTCAATGCTTGGGCCGAGAGTTCGAATCCCGGCCGCTGGGGCCAAATATTTGTGCTGGCCTTTTTCTCGTTGCCCCGTCTTTGATATCACCCTTATGTGGGGGAAAACGACGTTAAACTCCTAAACACCCACCCACCCACCCTCTCTCTCTCTCTCTCTCTCTCCCCCTTCTTCCCCCACCCGGCCCCACCCCCAGTCACGTGGCTAATCGGTCGAGGTCGTAGAGGATCTAGTGTCATTGGTAGAACTTGGAGAGGGGAGATCCGGCAACAATAACAACAAAACAGACAAAATAAAATGAAGTTTGGAGAAACAACTTTGTAGGACGGGGCCGTTCCTCCTTGTTTAATTTAATTTTGTTTTGGGGTTTCTTTTGTCCTCGTCTGGGTTAGACCCGTAGGAGTAGCCCGTTTTACATACGGGCCCAGGTTAGTGTTGTGATGCTTAAGAAAACAGAAAATAATCTTTTCGTTTTCAGACATCGACGAGTGTGCTGAAGACACTGACGGCTGTGATCAGAACTGTAACAACACTGCTGGCTCCTACGTCTGTAGTTGTCGGGATGGCTACACACTTAATGCTGATAACAGAACATGCGATGGTAGGTCTTGTGTACAAAACATACGAATATAAAATAAAACATTAATTTTAATGTATTGTTTTGTTGTTCTAAGCAGCACAGTGATCATATCAAGAGTTCCGACAAAGACAGTGTGACGGTGAGACACAGTGGGTTAAAGATCTAAACTTCCAACTAAAAGCTTTCCGAAGTGTGAAAAAAATTACAGAGTCGACCGTGCAAGCACAGTCAACTCTGGCACAGTTGCAGAGTTTTCAGCGTCCCTGAAACCCTAATAAAAGCCAAGGGCAGCGTGATTTCACAGCTCAGTTTGCGTTTTCACACTGAGCGAGAAAGATCGTGCAGCACTCAACATCCCGGCGCTGGACACTGTAATGATGTGTCTCGTTCTCTGAGCAAAAGCCAAATGATGTCACGGCAAACTCGTGCTCTGGTTTTATAAGGGTCCCCGAAGCGCTGATAACTCTGCAACTGCGACAGAGTTGCCTGGATTATGCACAGTCCAAGGAGTCGCAGTTTTAAAAAACGCAATGTTTGCAGCTTTTTGCTGAGATTGCAGACCTTTAATGTAGTTTTAGTTTTTACTTTTATCAGGTGTCGATTTCTTTCTGAAACACTCTAGCACGACTCTACCCATCGCTTCTCAGTCCAATAAAACTGAGACATAGGGGACCCTGTTTTCATAAGAGTTATATCCCCCGTGCTTCTGTTCTAGTCTTCGTGTCGTTTCAAGTTGAAGGCTTTGAAAGGTACTGGCAAGTTTTACTGGTGTTTCAGGCTGCTAAACTTCGTAAGCTGGATTCAATGGTCCATTCTAATTTGTCTGTTCCAGATATTGACGAGTGTACTGAAATGACTGACGACTGTGATCAGAACTGTATCAACACGGCTGGCTCGTATAGCTGCAGTTGTCGGGATGGGTACAGACTTCAAACCGATGGCAGGACATGTGATGGTAGGGTGCCTGTATCAAACATCGTCTGCATTTCTGAAGTTGTCATGATGTTGCTTGTTGCTTTGCTTCTTTTTTATCTGGAGTAGTCACAGATGATTACTGATTTGTTTTTCAAATCAAATCAAACGAAAATACTTGTTTTTAGACTTTAAAAATCTGTGTAGAAAATAAAATGCACCGTTTGATGTCTTTTACCGTACTCATTTCAGACATCGATGAATGCGAATTAGGCATTGACACCTGCGACCATAACTGTACAAACACCGACGGTTCTTTCAACTGTAGTTGTCGGGCTGGATACAGACTCAACTCTGACCAATCCACTTGTGCCGGTAAGTTCTCTTTGGGCTGTAAACGGAAAACTTGCTGTTCGTGTTACTTCTAACTTTTTCTCACATACAGCGTCTTGATAAGACGTAATTATAACATATAATTTGTACACAAAGTGAAAACAAACTACCAAAGAACAAACGATGTCATTTCAATAGCAGAGTGGACCAGTAATTTATCAGGAATCGTATCATCAATGGTGATTCCAGTCTAAGGAAATAGTAATCTCAGATAATGTTTCCAGATATCAACGAGTGTACTGAAGACACTGACGGCTGTGATCAGAACTGTAACAACACTGCTGGCTCCTACACCTGTAGCTGTGGGGAAGGATACACACTCAACGGTGATGGCAGGACATGTGATGGTAAGACGCACTACAAGAGCGACAACTCTAGTTTTGGTGCGCTTTTGAGAGTTAGCTTCACTCTTCAGGCCACGCCGCCATTTTGGTATTTACAGACGATAACAATAACGATCCTGTATTTTACAACGGAAGAAGTTATAGGTATACAAAGACCATTTTCAAACTTGCCGTTGCTACACTACCATAAAAACAGAGAGAGACAGAGGGTATACCGCTGCCATAAGGTTTGCAATGCTTTTATAATACATTTAACAACAACACAGGCTTTTCTGAGGCTTCAATTTTCATTACCAAACCATACCAATGATACCATACTATACCACTGCACACCAAACCATACGATACTATACCAGACCATACCAGACCATGTGTTGGCAGCAGTAAAATTAAAAATAATCTATTCGTTTCCAGATATCGACGAGTGTACTGAAGACACTGACGGCTGTGGTCAGAACTGTACCAACACCGATGGCTCCTACATCTGTAGTTGTCGGGATGGCTACAGACTTAACGCTGATGAAAGAGCATGTGATGGTGAGACATCTATAACAGACTTGTGCTTTGTAATGTATTACCCTGTTCTCAAGTTGCACCCTGTCGGAATTCAAGGAAGCACACAGCATTCCTGAAGTCTTGCAGTCTAAACAGAAAACTGACTTTCGTTTTCAGTACAGCAGTGCGTTTGTTATCTATCTTCGATTTGATCGGTTCAGTCACCTCTTCCTTTTTAATCGTTTCAGACATCAATGAATGCGAAGAGGGCATTGACAACTGCGACCAAAACTGTACGAACACTGTCGGTTCTTTCACCTGTAGTTGTCGGGCTGGATACACACTCAACTCTGATCAGTTCACTTGTGATGGTAAGTTCATAATACCTGCCTGACGGAAGATACAGATGCTTCTCGTTCATATCAAAAGTGCTGAGTTTGATAACCACAATGACCAATCCACTTGATGAACACGGTGTGTGTGTGTGTGTGTGTGTGTGTGTGTGTGTGTGTGTGTGTGTGTGTGTGTGTGTGTGTGTGTGTGTGTGTGTGTGTGTGTGCGCGCTAGGGAGGAGAATAAGTATTATAACTACAATCAAGTATTAGGTATGAATGTTCTTATGCATGTTTTTAATTCTTAGAGTGGTGAATTGTTGTATTGCTTAGTGATTTGTCATTTAATGCTGTATATGCAGTTTCTTTCTTCTTAATAGCGTTTGTTATATTATTGTAGAGCACGCCCGAACATTTAATTGCCCCATGAGGGATAAATAAAGTAATCTGAACTTGATGACACTTTCCTTACCTTCCAAACAGTGTCTAATCGGAAATGTTTGCACGGATGATTTGCAATTGTAAGAATTTAAATTTCCAGAAATCGACGAGTGTGCTAAAGACACTGACGGCTGTGGACAGAACTGTAACAACACTGCTGGTTCCTACATCTGTAGTTGTCGGGATGGATACATACTTAACACCGACGGTAGAATATGTGACGGTAAGACACATCGCGTTTACTGATAATGATTTTGGAGCAGATGTGTACTGTATGTGAATGTAAACACCTCATAATGGGGCTCACTTGGTATAGTTTGCCCGAAAGGGGGTGCAAATGTATACCAGTCAATTCCGTCGATATCTCACATACACTTAATTCGTAGAACGAAGTCAGCGGCCCACGTGACTTCACCTCGCCATACCCCGGAGTACATTTGCACCCCCTCCCGCGTTGCGGGGATACAGTCGCCCCCGTTAGTGGACGACTGTTTGTGCCGAAATATCGACGGAATTGACTGGTATACATTTGCACCCCCTAAAGGCCGTTCTTAACCGGGCGAACCACCAGTCTGACGAACTTGTTCGGCGAACTGTGTATTGTATACGAACAGGGCAAGCGCGCACACATACCTAGTTCCAGAGGTTCGGCCGAACTAGTTCTCTTTCTTAACCGACCGTTAATGATATGCATACGTCATCGCCCGAACAAGCGCGGACTCGGAAGTTGAGACAATCCGAATCGTAAACAACCAAAATGGCCGCCTTCGTAGATCGAGACGACCAGGCATTTGCGGTAGTTATCGTTTTGAGTGAACTCTTGGAAGCCGAGGAAGAGGAGAAAAGAGGAAAAGAGCGCAAAAGAGGGAAATGTGAAGTGAGTCGATAGCCGCCATGCCGTCCGCCATTTTCCTCAACTTTGTACATGCGCACAACAGCTCTCCCCGAGCAGCCAATCAGAGCGCAGGATCGCAAAAGGATCGCGAGGGTTCCCACAACACGCTATGCAGTCCTCGAACCTAGTTCGCCGATCCTTTCGAACCAGGGTTTGCGCACAAGTATTTGGTCGGTTAAGAAACAACTTGCGCGAACCTAGTTCGCCGTACTCTCCGAACCTAGTTCGCGAACCAAAAGTCTGCCCGGTTAAGAACGGCCTTAACGGGCGAAATATACCAACTGAGCCATAATGGGCAAGGCAAGGAGCCTGTAAAGTGTGTGTCTTAAATTCAGCCCTAGCGAGCATGTGCAGGTACGTGCCACTGTGTGTGTGTGTGTGTGTGTGTGTGTGTGTGTGTGTGTGTGTGTGTGTGTGTGTGTGTGTGTGTGTGTGACTTATTTTATGTTATGATCTTAGTATAAGGAGCGGAGCGAATGCATGTGTCTGAAGACAATTTTCTGTTTTAAAATGTATTTTTAGAACAGGTAATAAAGTATTTTTGAATTGTGAAATGAATTTTTTTCATTTTGAATTTTGTGTTGTGGTAAGTTTTATTAAGTTGTTTTTATATCTGTGTTGTGTGTCTGCAGATATTGACGAGTGTGCTGAAGACACTGACGGCTGTGATCAGAACTGTAACAACACTGTTGGCTCCTACACCTGTAGTTGTCGGGATGGGTACACACTCAACGCTGACGGCAGGACATGTGATGGTAAGGCTCGTGTATTGAATGTGCAGAAAAAAAGTTTTGTGTATATTTTTTGCATTCAGCATAATCCAAATGTAAATGACAAAGCCCGATTTTTTAAATTCTGTTTTTGAACAGAAGTTTACATTTGTAAAAAGTACAAAGTCATTCCAAAAATGTACAAACAGCACAAAGCATACCCCCCCCCCCCAAAAAAAAAAAAAAGTGAGAGAGAGAGAGAGAAAAAAAAGAAAAAACCACAACCACCATCACCACCCCAAAAAATTAAAATAAAAAACACACACACACATACACATACAAGGAAACAACAGCAACAACAACAACAACAAAAAAAAGGAGACGTGTTTAGATTCTGGTGAGGCTGATATATGACATACTTCATGATGTCTTTCCGTGTAATGGTTTCAGACATCAATGAATGCGAAGACAGCACTGACAACTGTGAGCAAATCTGTACAAACACTGACGGGTCTTTCACCTGTAGTTGTCGGGCTGGATACAGACTTAACACTGACCAGTCCACTTGTGCCGGTAAGGTTTCCTAGTGCTATACTTACATGTTGACACATATCTGTTGGCTTTCTGTAGCAATATGCATGTGTGGTAGCAAATAGGGTTTTCAGATTGAAGAAAGACAGATATTATCTCAACCACGGAACAGACCAAACAGAATTTGACTGGTCATGTCACACAACAACACATCGTTGGCTGAAGATAATTTTCTCTCTTAGATTCTCTCTTAAACAGACAATGAAGTACTTTGAATTGAAATGAATCATCTTTTCCAGATATCGACGAGTGTACTGAAGACATTGACGGCTGTGATCAGAACTGTAACAACACTGATGGCTCCTACATGTGTAGTTGTCGGGATGGATACACGCTTAACATGGACAACAGAACGTGCGATGGTAAGACTTTGCTTTTCATGTATGGAACATACCTTAGGCACATGCACAACACTCTACGAAACAATTAAATTTGCAGAAAGCTCTCGCGCTCTCACCGGGAACGCATTGCTTTCACAATCCGAAAATCCTTTGTTGCACAGGAGGGAACCAGAATGTCGAAAATCACAGTTTTCAGCATAATCGAATCACGACACAGAACGAAAGCTATAGAGTTTAATAAGGCTTATGTGCTTGTCTCCAGTCTTCTTCATGTCAAACATAAAGCCCTTCTTACTGCATTGCTTTTCGAATTTTTGCAGACCACACACACACACACACACACACACACACACACACACACACACACACACACACACACACACACACACACACACACACACATTTTTATATCTACGTTGTGTGTTGGCAGATATTGACGAGTGTACTGAAGGCACTGACGGCTGTGATCAGAACTGTAACAACACGGCTGGCTCCTACATCTGCAGTTGTGGGGATGGATACACACTTAACGCTGACGGCAGAACCTGCAATGGTGGGCATCTGCATCAAACATACTAGAAAAAAGGGAACAAAACAAAAAAAGTATTTTTACTTTCAAATCAAACGACGAGGCGTGCTTCTAGTTACACTTACATAACAATGCACCGCTTAAAGATCTGAGCTCCCAACAAAAGGCTTTCCGAAGTGTGAAAAAACAATTTACAGAGTCGACCGTGCAAGCAACCCTGTCACAGTTGCAGAGTTTTCAGCGTCTATGAAACCCCAATAAATGCCAAGGGCAGCCTGATTTCACAGCTCAGTTTGTGTTTTGACATTGAGCGAGAAGATCGTGCAGCACTAAATAGACACTGCAGCGATGTGTCTCGCTCACTGACCAAAAGCCAAGTAATGTCACGGCAAACTCGTGCCGCTCTGGTTTCATAAGGGTTCTCGAAGTGCTGAAAACTCTGCAACTGCGACAGAGTTGCCTGGATTATGCACAGTCGCAGGAGTCGCAGTTTTAATAAACGCAATGTTTGCGGCTTTTTGCTAAGATTGCAGAGCTTTAATGTGTTTGTAACGTTTCCGATGTATTGGGATGTAATGGTTTCAGATATCGATGAATGTGAGGGAGGCACTGACAACTGCGACCATAACTGTACAAACACTGACGGTTCTTTCACCTGTAGTTGTCGGGCTGGATACAGACTCAACACTGACCAATCCACTTGTGACGGTAAGTTCTCTTTTATTTGTGTTTTAGAGGCGCTACTTGTCTACTCTCTGATGGGTTCGCAAGGAATACAATTTTGCAATGGCATGCAAGTGATAACGAGCAAGTTGGAAGTGTCCCAGAGTAAAGAAGGAAAGAATTGTCATGTCACCCACAGAACAGACTGTACCATTAAAGATCTAAGCTCCCAACGAAAAGCTTTCCGAAGTGTGGAAAAAAATTACAGGGTCGACCGTGCAAGCACAGTCAACTCTGTCACAGTTGCAGAGTTTTCAGCGTCCATGAAACCCCAATAAAAGCCAAGGACAGCCTGATTTCACAGCTCAGTATGCGTTTTGATACTGAGCGAGAAAGATCGTGCAGCACTTAACATCCGCTAGACACTGTAGCGATGTGTCTCGCTCACTGACCAAAAGCCAAATAATATGTCACGGCAAACTCGTGCTCTGGTTTCAGTTATAAGGGTCCCCGAAAACTCTGCAACTGTGACAGAGTTGCCTGGATTATGCACAGTCGAAGGAGTCGCAGTTTTTAAAAACGCAATGTTTGCGGCTTTTCGCTGAGATTGCAGACCTTTAAGAGTAGAAATTTTATTGACAATGCTACAAGTGGTATGTAGCAAGCATATTTCGGGAGAACTACAAAAACATGTCTGTTCCAGAAATCGACGAGTGTACTGAAGACACTGACGGCTGTGATCAGAACTGTAACAACACTGCTGGCTCCTACATGTGTAGTTGTCGGGATGGATACACACTTAACGCTGATGGCCGAGCGTGCGATGGTAGGGCGTCTGTATCAAACTTGCTAATATATCATGTGTTTTTTGTGTGTAATTTAAAAAGAAAGGGTGGGGGTGGGTGGGTGTTTGGGAGTTTAACGTCCTTTTCCACCACATAAGGGTGATATCAAAGACGGGGCGACGAGGAAAAGGCCAGCACATATATTTGGCCCCAGCCGGGATTCGAACTGACGACCCGAGCATTGAAAGTCCAGCGCTCTACCATTCGGCCACCCCGGCTCACTTAAAAAGAAAGGGGTGGGTGGGTGTTTTGGGGTTTAACGTCCTTTTCCACCACATAAAGGTGATATCAAAGACGGGGCAACGAGAAAAAGGCCAGCACAAATATTTGTCCCCAGCCGGGATTCGAACTCACGACCCGAGCATTGAAAGTCCAGCGCTCTACCATTCGACCACCCCGGCTCCCTTAAAAAGAAAGGATACTATCAATATTACGAATAAGGAAATAATGTTGGTATGGTTAGACTTCGTGTTGTTGTTACGTATTTCTGAAGCATTTCAACGTAAACACCATGCTTCTGCTGAAAGTAATATAAAGTTCTTTCAGTGAGCGTGATGATTAGAATATTCTTCAATGTATTGATTTCAGATATCAATGAATGTGAAGACGGCAGTAACACCTGCGACCAAAACTGTACCAACACTGACGGGTCTTTCACCTGTAGTTGTCGGGCTGGATACAGACTCAACGCTGACCAATCCACATGTGATGGTAATTTTCATTAATTTTATGTTGTAAATAGGCTGCCTGACCACGTGTACCTGTTGTCTCTACGGAACACAGAGTCACGTCTTGTTCGTACCACAATGACATGTTTTAATAATTATGTATCATTTTTTAAAATGATTAAGATTATCTCAACTATATTGTTGTAGCAAATATTTAATAAAAATCATCATCATCATGGTTTCTCAAGGTTTCACAAGTATTCAATCTGTTTTAAATTGTGCAGATATTGACGAGTGTACTGAAGACACTGACGGTTGTGATCAGAACTGTAACAACACTGCTGGCTCCTACATCTGTAGTTGTCGGGATGGATACATACTCAACGCTGATGACAGAACATGCGATGGTAAGGCATATCTTTTGAAAATCTGCTATCACACATCTTGTGGCCCATTTGAAAAAAAAAAAAAAAAAAAAACGATTCCTCGCGGGTCGTCTTAGGTCGACAGTTTCTGTGTTGATCTTTGGTGCATTCATGGTGTATAGCAGCTTACGAAGCATATTTTTGACGAGATTGACGTCGTTACTTATCTCGGGGTATATTTGGATACAATCATTTCAGACATTAATGAATGTGACGACGGCAGTAGCGCCTGTGACATACTTCATGATGTCTTTCCGTCTAATGGTTTCAGACATCAACGAATGCCAAAGCGGCACTGACAACTGCGACCATAACTGTACAAACACTGACGGGTCTTTCACCTGTAGTTGTCGGGCTGGATACAGACTCAACTCGGATCAGTCCACTTGTGACGGTGAGTTTTCTTTAATGTTGTGTTGCATGCACCCTGCACGTCGGTTTAGGGGAGCCGGGATAGCCGAATGGTAAAGCGTTGGACTCTCAATGCTTGGGTCGTGAGTTCGAATCCCGGCTGCCAGTATTATTCCCGGTAATCTGCCAGTATTAGTCCCGGTAATCTGCCAGTATCATTCCCGGTAATCTGCCAGTATCATTCCCTGTAATCTGCCAATATTATTCCCGGTAATCTGCCAGTATCATTCCCGGTAATCTGCCAGTATTATTCACGGTAATCTGCCAATATTATTCCCGGTAATCTGCAAGTATTATTCCTGGTAATCTGCCAGTATTAGTCCCGGTAATCTGCCAGTATCATTCCCGGTAATCTGCCAGTATTATTCACGGTAATCTGCCAGTATTATTCCCGGTAATCTGCAAGTATTATTCCTGGTAATCTGCCAGTATTAGTCCCGGTAATCTGCCAGTATCATTCCCGGTAATCTGCCAGTATTATTCACGGTAATCTGCCAGTATTATTCCCGGTAATCTGCAAGTATTATTCCTGGTAATCTGCCAGTATTAGTCCCGGTAATCTGCCAGTATCATTCCCGGTAATCTGCCAGTATCATTCCCTGTAATCTGCCAATATTATTCCCGGTAATCTGCAAGTATTATTCCTGGTAATCTGCCAGTATTAGTCCCGGTAATCTGCCAGTATCATTCCCGGTAATCTGCCAGTATCATTCACGGTAATCTGCCAGTATCAATCATTTTAATCTGCCAGTATTATTCACGGTAATCTGCCAGTGTTATTCCCGGTAATCTGCCAGTATTATTCCCGGTAATCTGCCAGTAATATCCACGGTAATCTGCCAGTATCATTCCCGGTAATCTGCCAGTATCATTCCCGGTAATCTGCCAGTATCATTCCCGGTAATCTGCCAGTATTATTCACGGTAATCTGCCAGTATTATTCCCGGTAATTTGCCAGTATTAGTCCCGTTAATCTGCCAGTATAATTCCCGGTAATCTGCCAGTATTATTCCCGGTAATCTGCCAGTATTATTCCCGGTAATCAGCCAGTATTATTTCCGGTAATCTGTCAGTATTATTCCCGGTAATCTGCCAGTATTATTTCCGGTAATCTGCCAGTATTATTTCCGGTAATCTGTCAGTATCATTCCCGGTAATCTGCCAGTATTATTTCCGGTAATCTGCCAGTATTATTCCACGTAATCTGTCAGTATTATTCCCGGTAATCTGCCAGTATTATTCACGGTAATTTACAGTCACAGAAAATGCTATAAACATGCCTCATCTATTCCAGATATCAACGAGTGTACTGAAGACACTGACGACTGTGATCAGAACTGTAACAACACTGCTGGCTCCTACACCTGTAGTTGTCGGGATGGATACACACTCAACGCAGATGGCAAAACCTGCGATGGTAGGACGTCTGTATGAAATGTGTAAAATGATGGATACACGCTTAACTCTGAAGGCAGAACGTGTGACGGTGAAATGTAGTACCTTAACTGACAGGTGAAGGCAAAACTCAGTCATATGTTCAGGAAGTGATTCGTCAAAAGACAGAGGACCGAAAGGTGTAGACATATGTATGGCATTGGGAGCAATTAAAACAGTAACAATAACTGGAACTTCAAAACAGGTTTCATCTGTTCTTAGCTTAAAGATCTAAGCTCCCAACAAAAAGCTTTCCGACGTGTGAAAAAAAATTACAGAGTCGACGGTGCAAGCACAATCAACTCTGTCTCAGTTGAAGAGTTTTCAGCGTCCCTGAAACCCCAATAAAAGCCAAGGGCAGCCTGATTTCACAGCTCATTTTGCGTTTTGACACTGAGCGAGAAAGATCGTGCAGCACTCAACATCCGCTAGACACTGTAGCGATGTGTCTCGCTCACTGACCAAAAGCCAAGTAACGTCGCGGCAAACTCGTGCTCTGGTTTTATAAGGGTCCCCGAAGCGCTGAAAACTCTGTGCTTGCACGATCGACTCCGTAAAATGTTTTCACACTTCGGAAAGCTTTTTGTTGGGAGTTTAGATCTTTAAAGCTTCCAGCAGTTTGCATGTCACATCTTTGCTTCCTTACAGACCTGCTACATGTATTGGCAAGACTAGTCATTGGTAAGAGGGTCTAATCCACGCGGTTTGTTAAGCACCTAGGCCCTTTCACCATTTAATAGTGGAAGGGATCATAACACACGGAGGTATTTAAACTCCACTTCTTGGGCCATTGTTTTACGCGACATTTGGTTTTGGGTTTTTATTGATTCCGTGGAACTCATTTTCCTTTCAACTTTTCAGATATTGACGAGTGTACTGAAGACACTGACGGTTGTGATCAGAACTGTAACAACACAGTTGGCTCCTACATCTGTAGTTGTGGGGATGGATACACACTCCACGCTGACGGACGAGAATGCGATGGTGGGCATAGGCCATTAAAAAAAAAACCTTTGAAAGTTACCAATAATGTGTTTAAATATGATGAGATGAAGATAACACTGTAATGAAGATAAAGATGTGTGTGTGTGTGTGTGTGTGTGTGTGTGTGTGTGTGTGTGTGTGTGTGTGTGTGTGTGTGTGTGTGTGTGTGTGTGTGTGTGTTGGCCGTTGCAGACTGTGATCAAATGGAACGGGTGTGGAGGATGAAGTCTCTGATTTTTGTGTGATAATTTTAAATAGTTTTTTTTTTTTAGATTATACCTACCCTAATACCAAGACTGTTTTTTAATTCATAGAAATCTCTAATTAAATTGTAGTGTTTATTCTGTATTCTCTTATGTGTATTTTTTAATTTGATGTGTATCATTGTCTTTCTTTGTCCACCACACTCAAATTTCCCTCTGGGATAATAAAGATGTATGTATGTATGTATGTATGTATGTATGTATGTATGTATGTATTGATTGATTGATTGATTGATTGATTGATTGATTGATTGATTGATTGATTGATTGATTGATTGATTGATTGATTGATTGATTGATTGATTGATTGATTGATTGAACACTGATTTCGCTTTATGTTATGAATGGCAGTCCTGGTTAGACTAATAAAGTGTGATAAATTACCATGCAATCATCTTGGTTTAATCGTTTCAGACATCAATGAATGTGAAGATGGCAGTAACACCTGTACCCAGAACTGCACAAACACTGACGGTTCTTTCACCTGTAGTTGTCGGGCTGGATACAGACTCAGCTCTGACCAATCCACTTGTGCAGGTAATCGTTCATTGTATCGTACATGTGTGCTTCTATAGTGATTAAACCCAGATGCATTCCATGATCAAAATTATCGAAAATATCTTGCTATAATCATATGTGTAATGTTTGATATTTTTATAGTAACAATGATCATCATCATCATCATCATCATCATCATCATCAACAACAACATAATGATATTGATGTTCAATTTTGCATATTCCCGTAGATACTGTATTTCACCTTTCGTAATACTTATTTCGCTTATAATTGTGCAGATATCGACGAGTGTACTGAAGACACTGACGGCTGTGATCAGAACTGTAACAACACTGATGGCTCCTACATCTGTAGTTGTCGGGATGGGTACACACTCAACGCTGACGGCAAAACATGCGATGGTAGGACGTCTGTATCAAACGTGTTTAAATGAACTTATGATTTCTGATTGAAGTATTACGGTAATTTTTTTTTTAATTGATTGTATTCGATCCATGTGTACATTGCAGTAAAAATTTCAAGAGAGTAAGAGATATTGCTTCTGGTGGAAATACTGGTAATAATAATTACTGGTGTAATAATAATAATAATAATAATAATATAACATCCTTTTGTAGCGCAGTATCCCCACAAGGTGAGCTCAAGGCGCTTCACAGTGACCATCAAAACTAATGAGTCTGCAACACATACTGACATAAGACACACACACACACACACACACACACACACACACACACACACACACACACACACACACACACACACACACACACACACACACACACACACGTACGCACGCACGCACGCACGCACACGATGTGTACTAGATGTCTTTGGGTGTAATGGTTTCAGATATCGATGAATGTGAGAGAGACACAGACACCTGTGCCCAGAACTGTACAAACACTGACGGATCTTTCACCTGTAGTTGTCGGGCTGGATACAGACTCAACTCTGACCAATCCACTTGTGCAGGTAAGCGTTCATTGTATCGTACATGTGTGCTTCTAAAGTGATTAAACACAGATGCATTCCATGATCAAAATTATCGAAAATATCTTGCTATAATCATATGTGTAATGTTTTACTGTTTTCATAGTAACAATGATTATCATCATCATCATCATCATCATCTACAACAACATAATGATATTGATGTTCAATTTTAGCATATTCCCGTAGATACTGTATTTCACCTTTCGTAATACTTATTTCGCTTGTAATTTTGCAGATATCGACGAGTGTGCTGAAGACACTGACGGCTGTGATCAGAACTGTAACAACACTGCTGGTTCCTACATCTGTAGTTGTGGGGATGGATACACACTCAACGCTGACGGCAGAACATGCGATGGTAGGGTATCGTAATCGATTGCGATGAATTGTTTTTAGAGATTATTTTCTTTATAATATTTTTTATGACCAGTTCTGTTAAGAAACTTCTTGAAAACTGATACCCATCTACATACGTTGCAGTCAGCAGTTTCAGGGAATGACAAATCATGCTTTCAGCGAGACTGACAGACCGTAACGGATGTAATCGTTTCAGATGTCAATGAGTGTGAAGACGGAAGTGGTAGGTGTGCCCACAACTGTACCAACACTGTCGGTTCTTTCACCTGTAGTTGTCGGCCTGGATACAGTCTCAACACTGACCAATCAGCCTGTGATGGTAAGTTGTATGAATGGTATGTGCATGCACCGCTTGTTAAAACATACAGGAAAACTCCCATTCGTGTTAAAATCGCTGACTTCTGACGGTACGTTTTCTATCTGTGGTAGACTCCCACACTTGTTGGTTGATACCACAGACATATAGAGATAGACGCACCGCGGTGCCGGAAAGGTGACGCCGCCGCGCGCCATGTTGCTAGTACCTGGAAGTGCCAGCTGTTTACATAGCGTGCATAGCATTGGCCAGACGCTATCAGCTGTTTACATAGCGCGCATAGCATTGGTCCGCTTTATCTTACGTCACATTTCTGATGACGTCTTTCTAAAGAACTTTGTATTTCGAACGAGGCGTCCTATACACAGAGCCTCTGAGTTCTGGTATTAGCAAGATGGCCGCGATAGTGACACTCGCAAGCAGCGGTGGCAGCGTGCAGGGGTGCGTCTATCTCTTTACGTCTGTGGTTGATACGAGGGCCATTCATTATGTTTTGCAACCGGGACGAACTATTGACGTCACTACTCTGCTGTTTACGTCACATTGTAGAGCAGTTTCGTAATACTTACGACCCAAAAAATCTGACTTGATTCCGTACAACCATTTTCATTCCATGCGACAAAAGGGTGACGGGTCTTCTCCCGGCAGTGTTGACCTTTCTCGAAGGGATTTTCGAACTATGATGTATGATGACTTCTGCCATGGAAAATCTTTTCAAGAGTGTTTTCAAAGTTTAAAACACTCTTTTGGAGATCAATCTCCGTCAGCAGCCACTGTTTTCAAGTGATTCAGACAGTTCATGTTTGGTTAGACAACATTTGAAGACGACGACCGTTATGGTCGAGTGGCAACGACCCTTACCCTGAAAAACATCTCTAGGGTAGAGTCCCGGATTAATAAGGGCCGAAAACTGATGTACGCTGAAATACAACAACAACAACAATAATAATAGTTGTGTTCACGTTCCGGTTAATTTCCCTAAGCAGTGTATTCCACGCTTCATGTATTTCGCATTTAACTGTGCAGATATCGACGAGTGTGCTGAAGACACTGACGACTGTGGTCAGAACTGTACCAACTCCGATGGCTCCTACATCTGTAGTTGTCGGGATGGATACAGACTCCATACTGATAACAGAACGTGCACTGGTACTACATGAATTCAAAAAATATGACCTAAATTTTAAAAAACCAGATATTTAACACAAAGAAGACTCAAGAATCAAAAACGAAAGACGGACCAGATTTAACGGCTCTTACTGTAGTAAACACGAGTATAATCAAAGAGAGGGTGGGTGGGTGTTTGGGAGTTTAACGTCCTTTTCCACCACATAAGGGTGATATCAAAGACGGGGCAACGAGGGAAAAAAAAGGCCAGCACAAATATTTGGCCCCAGCCGGCGGGATTCGAACTCACGACCCGAGCACTGAGAGTCCAACGCTCTACCATTCGGCCACCCCGGCTCCCCGAGTATGATCAAAGTGCAACACTCCCACTAAGCCAAATTTGGTTTAATTTTTTTAGTAAGGTCACTTGTGCACACGCCCAAACTTACTTGGTATGAACGGAGTTAATTGATCAATATTTCGTCTGTTGTGTGTGTTAGGTGTTTGTTTTGTGTGTGTGTGTGTGTGTGTGTGTGTGTGTGTGTGGTGGGGGGGGGGGGTTAATTCTGCGAATCGTTATTTTGTTTTAGTCTCTTAAAGAAAATGACAAATGATGCGCCCAGTCCTGTGAGACTGTAGTAACTTACCATGTCACGTCTTTGTGATCATTTCAGACATCAACGAATGTGAAGAAGGCACTGACAACTGTGTTCAGATTTGTACAAACACTAACGGTTCTTTCACTTGCGGATGTCCGACTGGATACAGACTCAGCACTGACCAATCAGCTTGTGACGGTATGCGGCGTTTGTTGTTGTTGGTGTTGTTGTTATTGGTTGTTTGATTGTTTGTTGGTTGGTTTTTGTTTTGGTTTTAATTTTGTGGAGTATTGTTTTGTCTCTCAGGCGCACAAACACATTATTATGCATATCATTGTTAATAAAGATATATGAAAGCAATCGTGCAGTTGATACTACAAATTTTAATACTATTTTCATAGGTGCATTCAGACGTAGTCGTCGTCGTCGTCGTCGTCGTCGTCGTAGTAGTAGTAGTAGTAGTAGTAGTAGTAGTAGTAGTTCCACATAATGATGTCGCATACTGGTCTTTTTAACTGTACAGATATCGACGAGTGTACTGAAGACACTGACGACTGTGGTCAGAACTGTACCAACACCGTTGGCTCCTACACCTGTAGTTGTCGGGATGGGTACACACTCAACGCGAATAACAGGACATGCAATGGTAAGGAGTCTACAGAAGACGTGCGCTAGCTGGAATGAAACGTTCTTTTTAATTCGATTTCTTTTTACATAATAATAATAATAATAATAACTGAGTATTGTATACACGCTTTTCTTGAATGTGCCTCGAAGCTCCGCGAACGGAACGCACCACGCACGGTCACGTGAATCACACGCATTCTCTCACACGCTAGACATGCATGAACACATTACAATCTCGTGATGCTAAGGGTCAGTTCTCTAAGTTCCGGAATTAAGAATTGCATTTATTTTCAAATTTTGTGGGCTGAACATCTCCAAAGCAGAGGGGGAGGAAGCCGGAGTACCCGGAGAGAACCCCCGACGGTCGGCCCGAATGAACGGCGCCACATACGAGAAGGAAAATTTCTATGCCCTGAGTGGGACTCAAACCTGACCTCTCGCATTGGCGACAAAGTCTCTTAACCACTAGACCACCGACCGCAGTAATAATTGTCAGACTTTATATGTTGCAGTAAGACATTGTTATGCACACACTGAAATGTAACTTACAATATGGTGACAAAGCAAAATGACAGTCCTGGACTGACCGATGTAATATTTGTTATGCAAGTTTTCCTCGGTGTCACGGTTTCAGATATCAATGAATGTGAAGACGGTAGTGGCGGGTGTGCCCACAACTGTACCAACACTGACGGTTCTTTCACCTGTAGTTGTCGGGCTGGATACAGACTCAACACTGACCAGTCCACTTGTGGAGGTAAGAGATATAGATTCTACTGTGTAGTACACTATTTGCGTGCATCATATTTGGTGCCTTCTGGACACACGGAACCGTTTCTTACTCATCATTTTAATTACAGAGATTCACAACGTTATTAAGTGTTAGTAAATTTGAGTATGGGACAAAGCTGGGGACAGCTGGAGAGACTGGCCCAGGACCAAGAGTCCTGGAGAACACTTGTCGGCGGCCTATGCCCCATAAGAGGCAAAAGGCGAGAGTGAGTGTGAGTGAAATTTGCGAGGGGGGGGGGGGGGGGGGGAGGAGGAGTTGACAAAGTTTATTCCACTCATGTATTTTCAACAAAATATATAAAATATATATATGTACTGTGGGCTTAAGTGGGTGGGTGTTTGGGTGTTTAACGTCCTTTTCCACCACGTACGGGTGATATCAAAAACGGGGCAACGATCAAAAAAAGCCAGCACAAATATTTGGCCTCAGCCGGGACCGAACTCACGACCCGAGTATTAGAAGTCCAACGCTCTACCATTCGGCCACCCCGGCTCCCCATGTGGGCTTAAGTATTGTGTTCTTGGAATATAGGTCGTGTAAAGAATGAGCAAGCAGCAACGTTTTTTGGACGTATGAATGAGTAGCTCCGACTGCTGTCAGTCGGATGATGGTAGCACAATCAAGCCCAACCAGCTTGAAAAAAAAAAACTTACTTTGTTTTTCATCATTGTATCATCATCATCATCATCATAGAAGAAGAAGAATGTTCGATTACACATTTTTGCCAGCTGTTTGTCGCAAAGCGCCCCTCATCATGTTCCGCTTCAAATCTTTGCAGACGCACCTTTGCAGTTGACTCTTCACCTGAATACATGGAGATACTTAAAATGGCCTGTATCTTAATTTCCATGATATTTTGTTTTCCACGTTCTTTTGCTTTATTGTGTAGATATTGACGAGTGTACTGAAGACACTGACGGCTGTGATCAGAATTGTAACAACACTGTTGGCTCCTACATCTGTAGTTGTCGGGATGGGTACACACTCAACGCAAATGGCAAAACATGCGATGGTAGGGCCTCGGAATTATTGTTTGTTCGTTCTAGTTTTTAATGCGAAGAGTAAATACAATACTCTTTTCTGTTTGATCTATAAGGACCGAAATAGAGATTGGACCATGTGATTCTGTTTTTGAATGTAAACAAATGTGTCTCAAACCATATGACAAAAACTGTTCATGGTGAGACAGATATGAGTATCACGTGATACGGTTTGGTTTCTGTGTAATTTCAGACATCGATGAATGTAATGATGGCAGTGACAACTGTGCCCAGAACTGTACAAACACTGACGGGTCTTTCAGTTGTAGTTGTCGGGCTGGATACAGACTCAACTCTGACCAATCCACTTGTGATGGTAAGCTATCTATGTGTTGGATACGTACACACTTGTTGAGCCATACATCAGAATAGTTGTCCTCGCTCAACACAGGGAGCTGTTTCTTGCATGTAACCTACAAAATGCACATTTAACAACCACAACAAACAGGACAGAACACAGCACGCGTTGACCGCTGAGATCACTATAGAATAAAACAACACTGCAAGTGGTAAATGGCAGATATGGTTCAGATTAACTATAACAGCATACATATTCCAGACATAAACGAGTGCACTGAAGACACTGACGGCTGTGATCAGAACTGTAACAACACTGTTGGCTCCTACATCTGTAGTTGTCGGGATGGATACACACTCAACGCAGACGGCAAAACATGCAATGGTAGGACGTCTGACTCAGTGTTTGTTCATTCTAGTTTTTAATGCGAAGAGTAAATACAATACTCTTTTTTATTTAATTCATAAGGACCGAAATAGAGATTGCCCAATGTGATTTTATTTCAGACTATAGATATGTATATCAAACCAACTGACAAAACCTGCTCATGATGATACTCTTTTCTGTTTAATTTATAAGGACCGAAATAGAGATTGCCCTATGTGATTTTATTTCAGGCTATAGGTAATTATGTATATCAAACCAAATGACAAAACCTGCTCATGATGAGACTGATAAATGAGTTCCACGTGATACGGTTTGGTTTAATTTATAAGGACCAAAATAGAGATTGGACCATGTGATTCTATTTTAGAATGTAAACAAACGTATATTAAACCAAATGACAAAAACTGTTCATGATGAGGCTGATATGAGTTCCACGTGATACGGTTTGGTTTCTATGTAATTTCAGACATCGATGAATGTAATGATGGCAGTAACAACTGTGCCCAGAACTGTACAAACACTGACGGTTCTTTCAGCTGTAGTTGTCGGGCTGGATACAGACTCAACTCTGACCAATCCACTTGTGATGGTAAGCTATCTATGTGTTGGATACTTGCACACTTGCTAATCCATACCTCAGAATAGTTGTCCTCACTTAACACAGAAAGCTGTTTCTTGCATGTAACCTACAATACGCACATTAAATTTTAACAACTATAACAAACAGGACAGAACACAGCACGTGTTGACCTCGGAGATCGTATGGTCTAATCATTATAGAATAAAGCAACACTGCAAGTGGTAAATGGCAGATATGATTCAGGTTAACTATAACAACATACATGCACCAGATATCGACGAGTGTACTGAAGACACTGACGGCTGTGATGAGAACTGTAACAACACTGTTGGCTCCTACATCTGTAGTTGTCGGGATGGGTACATACTCAACGCTGATGGCCGAACATGCGATGGTAAGTTGTGTAGTTTGTTGGTTGTTTAGCTAGCACCGATGTCTATCCTTGTGCCTTTGTATACGTGATTCCGTAACCAGGTCTCTGGTTGGATAAGCGTAATTATATGTTTGATGAACTTTATGACAGGCCAATCAAAACAACCGTACTAACACGAAATGGAAACTATGCGTAATATTTTTTATTATTTAAAACAAGCAAAACGTTCTTTTTTCTCTTATTCTTTCAGATGTTGACGAATGTGCGGGTGATAGCAACAGATGTGAACAGAACTGTGTCAACATTCCGGGCTCGTACAACTGCAGCTGTAATCCTGGTTACAGTCTCAATACAACAGATGAACGTTCTTGCCAAGGTATTACATAACCTGCGCCAGAGTATGTCATGCCATTCGGTTTTCTGTTTGATATGGTGGGACAGTAGACTGGTCCCGTTTACATTAGCTTAAAAATACCGCCCTGAGAGCGCCCTGTCGCGTTTACACTTGGACAAACCGCTCCGAAAGCGCACCGCTCTCAGACTACCTACAGAGGGTAGTCTGAGGGCGCTCTAGCTTAGGGCGCTTTCTTCACGTCACGTGGGGCCCTGTGTCACCGTAGCAACAGGCCATTTTTGCAAATGGCGAAAGATTGTTTTTTTCTGCCAGGCATACAAAAACATGTGCTTTCTGGGCGTTGCCATCTTGAATATGTCACATTCCTCGAGAGCACGTGACATGTCAGCTCCCCCTCCACGATTGTGTAATGTAAACGCCGTGGAGCGCTCTCAGTACGGTGCGCTTTAGGGGCGCCATCAGAGCGCTCTGTAATGTAAACGGGACCTGCTGTCTAGTTTAAAGGTCTGCAATCTCAAGAAAAAGCCGCGAACAGTGTGTATTTTAAAATTGCGACTCCTGTAACTGTGCATGATGCAGGCAACTCTGGCACAGTTGCGAAGTTTTCAGCGCTTTGCAGACCCTTACAAAAGCACATGCTGAGTTTGCGGTGACTTCACTGTGATGTTGGGTCAGTGAGCGAGACACGTCGCTACAGCGTCTAGCGGGTGTTGTGTGCTGTACGAGAAGACTACCCACCGCGATCTTTCTCGCTCAGTGTCAAAACGCAAACTGAGCTGTGAAATCAGGCTGCTCTTGGATTTTATGGGGATTTCAGGGACGCTGAAAAGTCTTGTTGAAAACTCTTTAACTGTGACACAGCTGGCTGTGCATTTTGCACAGTCGAATAAGTTTCGTAAAAAACACAGTTTGTTGCTTTTTGTTGAGATTGCAGACATTTAAGTTGTGGGTACTTGTTTCTGTGCCGGGGGAGCCGGGATAGCCGAAGGGCAGAGCGTTGAACTTTCAATGCTCGGGACGTGAGTTCGAATCCTGGTTGAGACCCAAATATTTGTGCTGGCTTTTTCCACGTTGCCCCGTGTTTTGAAAGCCCAGTTTTCTCTCCCTGCAGCGCCCGAAATCTTGCTTTCAGTTAAATTTCGTCTGGATTTTTCTTTACATAATTTGGTGCGATTCGTTTTTCCAGAGTGCCCAGAGAATACCTACGGACCAGAATGTGGCAGCACTTGTCGCTGTGACACAGCCAACTCACGGTCATGTGATCGCGCGAACGGCACGTGCACTTGCAAAGCAGGCTGGAAAGGGGAGACGTGTGCCGACGACGTTAACGAGTGTACGTCGAATGCCCACAACTGTTCTGGCGATAAGGAAGACTGCGAAAACATGTTAGGAAGTTACCAGTGCCTCTGTGTCGCTAGCGCAGTAAGAGACAGAGCTGGAACTTGCGTTGGTGAGTTCGAGAACATGCAGTATTGAAAAGTTATTAGTTTTGTTCCTGCCGTATGTACGGTGAGTCTGTCTAGAACTGACGTGTCGCCACTTCCTGATGGACAGGTCGTGCTAGCCAATCAAAGTGCGCGAGCGAGACACGTGTACTGCGACTAACAAACCCACAAAAGTGGGTTAGCTTGTCCGAGTATATTATGCCTGACATACAAATCAGCGTGTGCAGTGTGTGATTGCCAGGGAGGATTCGTTTTTGTCAGTGGGCGTGGCTACAGGTGTTTGGGCGACACGTCAATGGTAGTTTGTCCTGAGCGAAACTCAACATTCGAAATCTTCTTCTTCTTCTTCTTCTCCTCCTTCTCTTTCTTCTCCTTCTTCTTCTTCTTCTCCTCCTCCTTCTCCTCCTCCTCCTTATTCTTCTCCTCCTCCTCCTCCTTCTCCTCCTCCTCCTCCTCCTCCTCCTCCTTCTCCTCCTCCTCCTCCTTCTCCTCCTCCTCCTTCTCCTCCTCCTCCTTCTCCTCCTTCTCCTCCTCCTCCTTATTCTCCTCCTTCTCCTCCTCCTCCTTATTCTCCTCCTCCTCCTTCTCCTCCTCCTCCTCCTCCTTCTCCTCCTCCTCCTTCTCCTCCTCCTTCTTATTCTTCTTCTCCTCCTCCTCCTTATTCTTCTTCTCCTCCTCCTCCTCCTCCTCCTCCTCCTTCTCCTCCTCCTCCTCCTCCTCCTCCTCCTCCTCCTTCTCCTCCTCCTCCTCCTCCTCCTTCTTATTCTTCTTCTCCTCCTCCTCCTTATTCTTCTTCTCCTCCTCCTTCTCCTCCTCCTCCTCCTTCTCCTCCTCCTCCTTATTCTCTTCCTCCTCCTCCTCCTTCTCCTCCTCCTCCTCCTCCTTCTCCTCCTCCTCCTTCTCCTCCTCCTCCTCCTTCTCCTCCTCCTCCTCCTTCTCCTCCTCCTCCTCCTTCTCCTCCTCCTTCTCCTCTTCCTCCTCCTCCTTCTCCTCCACCTCCTTCTCCTCCTCCTCCTCCTCCTTCTCCTCCTCCTCCTCCTCCTCCTTATTCTCCTCCTCCTCCTCCTCTTTCTTCTCCTCCTCCTCCTCCTTCTTCTTCTCCTCCTCCTCCTCCTTCTCCTCCTCCTCCTCCTCCTTCTCCTCCTCCTCCTCCTCCTCCTTCTCCTCCTCCTCCTTCTTCTCCTCCTCCTCCTCCTCCTCCTCCTTATTCTCCTCCTCCTCCTCCTCCTCCTCCTTCTTCTCCTCCTCCTTCTCCTCCTCCTCCTCCTCTTCTCCTCCTCCTCCTTCTTCTCCTCCTCCTCCTCCTCCTTCTCCTCCTCCTCCTCCTTCTCCTCCTCCTCCTTCTCCTTCTCCTCCTCCTCCTTATTCTCCTCCTCCTCCTTATTCTCCTCCTCCTCCTCCTCCTTCTCCTCCTCCTCCTCCTTCTCCTCCTCCTCCTCCTTCTCCTTCTCCTCCTCCTCCTTCTTCTCCTCCTCCTCCTTCTCCTCCTCCTCCTCCTTCTCCTCCTCCTCCTCCTCCTCCTTCTCCTCCTCCTCCTTCTCCTTCTCCTCCTCCTCCTTATTCTCCTCCTCCTCCTCCTCCTCCTCCTTCTTCTTCTTCTTCTTCTTCTTCTTCTCCTCCTCCTCCTCCTTCTTCTTCTTCTTGATATTGTTGTTACAGTACTGCAATTTTCAGTAAATTCACTACGGCCGAATGAGAAGATGTGGCTAGTAGATGGAGGCTGGGGAGGAGGGGGGAGGAGGTTGGAGCATTTGATAGCACTTAGGTCCTTTTACCAATTGATTGAAATTCTGTCTTCTGTCTTCGCGATTTCTTGCTTCTGACGATCCAACTTCGCTTTGCTTGTTGAAGTCTGGATTTGTCTTTTTTTTTCAGAGAAATTCAGTTTGAAATTCAAGGTGACTGTGGCAGTTGATATTGACTTCGATGAGAACAACGCAACATCCACTTCATACAGGACAGTGGCGGATCAAGCCAAGCTGGCGGTACGTAACACCCAGTCTTTAAAGTCTCAATATGTTTGTCAGGCGTACAACAATACTGTCGAAACTTTTCATCCAATGCGATCGCGCAACATTGTGTAAACAGCATTGTATCGCATTAAGAGCTGTACTAATCATTAAGACAGAGTATTGTGAGCGTATAGGCGAACTCAAATGAAACTGTTTCAAAACGTAAGTTGGCTTCTTTTAGGCCCAGTATAAACACGGACTGAGCGCGTTTAAAGGTCTGCAATCCCCCAAAAATGCCACAAACAATGTGATTGGAGAAAAAAAATTCGACTGTGCAAAATGCACAATCAACTTTGTTACAGTTAGTTTTCAGCGTCACTGAAACTTCTACAAAAGCCAAGAGCAGCCTTTCACAGCTCAGTTTGCGTTTTGACATTGAGCGAGAAAAATCGCAATGGCTAGTCTTCTCGTGCAGCACACAACACCCGCTAGACGCTGCATGATGTCACTGCAAACTTACGCTCTGGTTTTATAAGGGTCTCTGAAGTGCTGAAGATTCAGCAACTGTGACAGAGTTGCCTGCATTATGCACTTCGCAGGAGTTAAAATTTAAAAAAAAAAAAAAAAACGCCATGTTTGCGGCTTTTTGCTGAGATTGCAGACCTTTAAATGAACGCTCTCCTGCCTGATTGTGTTCATGTGTAAATTTTCATCGTAGTCACCACCTTTGTTATCATCAGCATTGTATTCGTCATCATCATCGTCATCGTCATTGTAATCTCATTACTCTTGTGTTCCAGTTGTTAGAGGCGCTTCGACGCAAAGCGCCTGATGTTTTGGATGTTACCATCGTCAGTGTGAGGTTAGTACACGCAAGTCTGGCTTCCAACACGATGTTCAGCATCGAAATAGGGCATACGTGATTAGTTCTCGTGGTTTACCACGGGGGGGAAAATCGATGTTGCAATTTTTGCTGTAGCTACCGAGCCGGACGACTCATAAGACGATGTTTGAAATGCGGCGACACTGTCCCTGCATTGGGTATAATTCCGTGAAGCCTTTCACACTAAGTAGTCTGCCATTGATTGAGTGCCTCTGTAATTGTTTTTTGTTGTTTTTTGTGTTGTTGTTGTTGTTGTTGTTTTTAACCTCAGTTGCATGCAGGTCCGCTTCAAGCCCCCCCCCCCCCAAAAAAAAAGTATTTGCTTTCCCTCTTTTTTTTTAACTGTATAAACTGTAATTGTATAAATTATCTGCGTCAGGCCGGGGTATGCATGTGTGTGTGTGTGTGTGTGTGTGTCAGTGCGCGTGCGCGCGCGTGAGTGTGTGTGTGTGTGTGTGTGTGTGCGTGCGTGCGTGTGTGTGTGTGTGTGTGTGTGTGTGTGTGTGTGTGTGTGTGTGTGTGTGTGTGTGTGTGTGTGTGTGTGTGTGTTAGCGCTATGAGTTGCTTTGCTGCGAGATTTAAGCGCTCGATAAGTACTGTTTATTATTATTATTATTATTATTATCACAAGACTGCGCTTCCTTCTGCTTCAAATAGTGATACTGATGTCTTGTTTGTCCGCAGTAAAGGTCTGGTTATCGACGTAGAAGCCTTGATCGCCTTGGAAACGAAAGAGACAGTGGGCTCCACTGTGGCAGACGCTCTGAGAGAACTGTTCGGTAGCGACGTCACCATTGGCAACAACACTGGAAGGGCATCCGTTGAGGTCGGCACAGTTCAAGGTCAGGAGAACGTATGTCACGTGTAATGTTCCCCGCCAAAGCGTAAGAGCAATCCAAAATGGCGTGGATGCACAACGCACAGTTTCATTGGCCGATGTGAATATGTAGCACATAACCAGTCCTGTCTTGCATCATGGTATTATTGGGTGGAGTGGGGGTCGGGGTGGGGTAGGGGAGGGAGGGTGGGGGGGGGGCAGTTTCCGGTGAAACACAACAGCCGATAAAATTTGCCTACCAACTTACCTGTTGGGTGGGTGGGTGGCTGCTTGAGTGCATGTGTGTTGGAGTGTGTGTGTGTGTGTGTGTGTGTGTGTGTGTGTGTGTGTGTGTGTGTGTGTGTGTGTGTGTGTTAGGGGCGGAGGAGGAGGAGGAGGGGGGTGGCAGTTCCCGGTGTAACTCAGCAGCCGATACATTTTACCTACAAGCATTCGTTTAGTGATGTAAGACGATTGATGCACTGCAAATATGGTGGTATTATTTGCACCTGCATAGACAGGAACAGTTGCGTACAGTGTGTGTGTGTGTGTGTGTGTGTGTGTGTGTGTGTGTGTGTGTGTGTGTGTGTGTGTGTGTGTGTGTGTGTGTGTGTGTGTTTCAGTGGCGGCGAGCACCGGGAAATGCGACATTTTTGAGGCACTGGGCTTTTGTGAAGGAGAGCAGGTTTGCGAAGAGACAAATGGCCAAGCCGTTTGCAAGTACGTCGCCTTTTTCTTTTTTTTTAAGGGACAAATCTTTGTTGTTGTTTCGATATGTATGTATGTATATGTGTGTGTGTGTGTGTGTGTGTGTGTGTGTGTGTGTGTGTGTGTGTGTGTGTGTGTGTGTGTGTGGTTGCTTGAGTGCATGCGTGTGTGTGTGTCTTAGTGGGGAGGGGGCGAGGGGAGGGGGGGGGGGTGTCATTTCCCGGTGTAACACAACAGCCGATACATTTTACCTAAAAGCATTCGCTTAGTGATGTAAGATTGATACACTGCCAACTGCATGTCTTTTCATTTGAATCTTTCCATTTCAGGGCGAAAGAATCTGAAGGTGAGATTACTTTTAATTATCTTGTGTGTGTGTGTGTGTGTGTGTGTGTGTGTGTGTGTGTGTGTGTGTGTGTGTGTGTGTGTGTGTGTGTGTGTGTGTGTGTGTGTGTGTGCGCGCGCGTGCGCGTTCAGTTCATCCTTCTTCATAACTGGTGTGAGATATGCGGTGAAATGATTTGTTTATTTCTTTTATAAAAAAAACAACCAGACAGAGAGTAAATAAAGATTTTGTTCAATGTTGACCTTACTTGTGCAACTTACTGGCGTTTCCCACAGGCGTTTCAGACCAGACTATCGGACTTGCTGTAGGAATTCCAATCGGTGTCATTGTGATTGTACTGCTCTTCCTTGCGTGTTACCGGAGTAGAAACAAAACAAAAAAGTAAATATCGAAAATTCTCTCTCTCTCTCTCTCTCTCTCTCTCTCTCTCTCCTCTCTCTCTCTCTCTCTCTCTCTCTCTCTCTCGCCCACGCGAGCGCGGTTTTGTGTGTGTGTGGTGTGTGCGTGTGTGTGTGTGTGTGTGTGTGTGTGGTGTGTGTGTGTGTGTGTGTGTGTGTGTGTGTGTGTGTGTGTGTGTGTGTGTGTGTGTGTGTGTGTGTGTGGTGTGTGTGTGTGTGTGTGTGTGTGTGTGTGTGTGTGTGTGTTGATGATGATGCATTTTGTATGTTTTATTAGTGTAGCAAGGACAGATACTGATAGTAAGAGAGACCTGTGCGTCTAATATCTCATCCTTGAAAAATAAAGTTTCAGTCAGTCAGGTACTCTCTCTCTCTCTCTCTCTCTCTCTCTCTCTCTCTCACACACACACACACACACACACACACACACACACACACACACACACACACACACACACACACTCAAGTTGGCAAGTTGTAATACTGGTATACTGATACCAAAAACACCTGTTTAAAATAATGGTGCATATCATTTCTTTGCTTTTCGCAGGGACTGGAATGTTGAGGAGACGTACTACATGTAGCAGAAAGAGCTTACAGAACTCCTACATCGGGACCAAGTTTGTGTGTATTGCTGCTCCAGCGATCAGTTAACAGTGCTCAGAAATAATGTTTACACATACGGTTCCGTGTTTCACTTATGCAGAGTCCGACAGGATCTGCCTAACCCTGCCCTACGCAAAACACTGTCCAAGGACAGCTATTGTAATCAAAAGCTTCAAGGGAGCCTACCCTCGTCCTTCTTTCCAGCATCGGAGCGACTTCGGCTACACGACACAGATGCAGATTTCAAGAAAAAGGCTATATATTCCTCTTAAACATAACTTTGCATATGACACCCTAGAAATGCTTTAAAATTCACCCCCAAACAAATCACAAAAATCCGGCAGCCAAAGACTCATGTGTAGAGTAAATTTTAGCAAATTCTAATGTTCCGTTTTTTGACAATGTTAGCAGCGACCACATACCCCCTCCTTCCTCTGTCGTCTGCTGGCTCTTGTGCCAGCCGCGCATGAATACAAATAGTCCACAAGGCTGTCTCATTTTTCCCTAATTTTACTATTACCTGGCGTGAAACTTATTTACAAGCCAACAGAAAGCACCAGATGGCCAATTGTTTTATTATTCTGCACACAAATTTAAAAAGGGGCAAAATTTTTGTACTATATTTAGTGTAGTTGATACTATATGCCCCGGAAGCTCTTAGTGGTTTGTAGCCTGCAAGGCGTATTCACTGTGGTGGCGATGGCTGGACCACACGACGCCCAAACTGACAGCCCTTGATCCGACCAAAATGACGTCGTTAGTCGACCACAGGCCGACTTAGCTCCCCCTCAATAGCCGTTGTGGTTTCAAAATGGCTGACAATATGAGTTTCACGTTTCACTTCTTTGTAGGTTGGGAGGGGGGGGGGTAGGGTGGGTGTTTGAGGGTTTAACGTCCTTTTCCACCACATAAGGTGATATCAAAGACGGGGCAACGATGAAAAAAAAGCCAGCACAAATATTTGGCACCAGCCGGGATCGAACTCACGACCCGAGCATTAGAAGTCCAACGCTCTGCCATTCGACCACCCCGGCTCCCCTTTGTAGGTCGAACATAATGTAGGAGTCGATGATAATCCGCATTACTTGAGGTGTCTAAATTGTATAGAACAGATTTGACTCTTTCAAGAAGATGCTGTCAGGGGGGAACATCCCGGAACGACACCTTCAAAGATTCTGCACAGTAATGTTTTACGCCATTGGTAAGCGCCCGAAGTTGCCCTCTGTTAGTCTGCCTGCGTCAGTTTCGGATAGTTCCGTATTCTACCGTCTCCCATTCTGCCATTATGGTATTTTGTGGTTTGTGGCTGCACTGAAACCTCCTTTCTACAGTGACTGAGAGGTCGTTACCCTCAGAGTGCAAACACCCCTTTTATTATAAGAGGGTGGGTGGGTGTTTGGGAGTTTCACGCTTTAACTATAGCAGCCTACCTCAGGATAAGCATCTCTGAACGTGTCAGAACGGTTTTTAACACAGACGCTACCGCTATTGAATCAGGGAGTGGTCTTCGCAAAGTCTGTTTTACATCTCTGTGAACTGAGCATGATGCCATCGAATCCATTTGATTTCTGCGGCCTGTCCGAAATATGTTCTTCCATGACTGCAAACCGCTATAGCGCATCAAGGCCCGGAAAAGACTGTAACTTAATTTGCTCATCCCTTCGTGATATTATGCTTTTGCTATTGTAAACAGCCTAGGTCAGTCTGTTAGCCTGGAGCACGTGTTCTTTTAACCTGTCATCCCCCCACCCACCCACCCCACACGCACACGCGCGCGCGCGCACAGACACACACACACACACACACACACACACACACACACACACACACACACACACACACACACACACACACACACACACACACACACACACACACACACACACACACACACACACACACACACACACAGGTCGTCTGCACACGCACGCTACAAGCTACCAGCTCATTTCAGTCAACAACACTGAGAGATAAAACGGTTCCGTTGCACCACGGAGCTGTTTCGAACATTCCACCAAGCAACTGTGTCCTTTGATTGTAATACTGGATCTGTTCATGTAACAAGTCCGTTACTGTCCCAGTGTGATTGGACTGAATCGTATTCAGTTGGAGTATGAAAACTCTGTGACAGAGTTGACTGTGCATTTTGCACCGTCGGGTAGATTTTGTAAAACACGCTGTTTGTGTCTTTTGTTCATATTGCAGACCTTTAATCCCTAGCTTGCGTACCTACGTAAACGTACACGTAGTTTCGTGCACAACATAAGCCTGCTTATATCTACCATATTTTAACATTTTATATAACACCTTACGTAACGCATGTTATTTATAGTATTAACCTATGCTGGTGTGTTTCTAAGGATATGACTTGTATATGAGCGAGTTTGTCCGGTTAGTTGTCACGTGACATATATATATACGTATTGTTTACTGTTTAGCATATACGTGTGTTACGACTGTTTTGCTCAAAATCGCCACTGACTATATATTCTACAATTTGTTGCTGAGTCGTCTTGTCTTGGATGTTTGTTTTTTTGTTTTTTTGTTTGGGTTTGGGGGTTTTGTTGTTGTTTTTGTTCTTCTTTTTCTTTTTTTGGTTTGTTTGTTTGTTTGTTTGGGGTTTGTTTTTTGTTGTTGTTTGTTTGTTTGTTGTTGTTTTTGGGTTTTTTGTTTGTTTTTGTTTTCTTTTGTTTTGTTTTCGGGGGGAGGGTGGTAGAGCGGGGGGGGGGGATTTCTTCTGCTGTTGTTGTTGTTATTATTTATCCTGTAATGGTCGCCTGCCATCGCTTTGAATATCATAATAAAACATTCACACGGTCGCTGGTTACACTTTTAGTGTGTGTGTGTGTGTGTCTCTCTCTCTCTCTCTCTCTCTCTCTCTCTCTCTCTCTCTCTCTCTCTCTCGCGCGCGCGCGCGCGCGCACACACACACACACACACACAGAGTCTCTTGTTTAGTAGAAGAGGAGCATTCTTGTTAGGTCATTGACCAACATACTCGTACCAAAGATCTTGGAAACATAAAGATAGTTCACTTACCTCCCTTTGAGGGACAACGCACAAATATTTGGCCCCAGCCGGGATACGAACTCACGACCCGAGCATTAGAAGTCCAACCGCTCTACCATTCGGCCACCCCGGCTCCCCTTAAAGGAAGGAAGGACTGAAACACGCCTATAAAACCAGAGACGCGTGTTTGTGAACCACATAGCCTGTAGTATCACATATTTTATAATGTATATACCCTACACAGAATAACCCTTCTTTTCTCCTAGCACTTTCCTCGTCCTAGATGCAATTGTTCGCGCAGCGGCTGCACTATGTGTATGTATTATACCAACACAAAACCTGTCAGAACGGGCGTCATTCAAGTTTTAATGCACGCTACACTGCCGCTTCAGAAATTCGGTAACCTCTGTTACGCGTGACCAAACTTGTTTTCAACAAACACACGAAGTTTCTAAGCGGGCCTGCCTTGTGGTGAGAAGAGCTCGGAGCATCCCTGTCCCGGGGCCGACGCTACTCTAGGCCCCTGCGATGACGGCCAATAATAATCTTAATAATCGTCTGTACACAGGATCATTCATACTCTGAAAGGGTGCCATCTTTCCATCCTTTTCCGGGAGGTTCACACGTTAACGTCCTTTACGGCAGACGTTAATTTCGCGCTGCATAATGTTCAAGAGCACTTGATTATTTGGAAACGCCTTGCTAAGCTGTATAATGTTGTGAGCATAACAAAATAATACCGTACCCTGGTTTTGGAGGAGACGATGTTGTTGACAGGTGTGGCCGAAATTCCCCGGGGGAAAAACGTCTGCTTTTGTTTTCAAGGGAAATAACTCCCACGCACAATAATCTCCGAGCCATGCTGAAAATTCACTGTGCCGGTGAATTTGACAGAATTCCTCGCTTCTGTGCACACTGTGAAATAACACGGGGACCTCAAAGTTGTTCGCAACTGTCCACTTTCCTTGTCACCGAGTATTTTAATTTTTTTTTCCTTCTTAGCTATTACTTATCTCGGCTCGGTCTCGGTTAGCCCGACTTGGCCGTCATCGCAGGGGCCTAGAGTAGCGTCGGCCCCTGGTACAGGGATGAGCTCGGGGCAACAGTCTGCTTCCTGCTTGGTCGGTGTGGTAGTAGATCTGTATATTAAGTTTGATCGTGTTTTGTTTTGTGTTGGTATTTTGGACCTGTGGCGCTCATACCCCCACCAACACTTGACTAAGCATCAGGTGCAGTCAGAGTGCATGTAGGGAAATTGAAAAGTGAAACACAAACTTACAAATCGGTCCGTGTGCCTCAGTCGGAATTTGTCACAGCTGAGGGACGTGTGCAATGGCGACTTGTACCAGAGGTAGAATGTTTTCTGTCAATTTTTTCTTCCTCTGTCGTTTTCTCTGATATTTTTTATTTTGAAAATGAAACAAGTTTAGCATTGTGACCATACTGTTGACGGTAACACGAAACTAACTGTAATTTCTGAATCAATACTGCATTGCGCGGGCATTTTTTTTTCATTGAACTCACACGAGTACTTGACGATATTTACAGTTTTTTACCTCTGAATTGTGTGTGTGTCTCTGTGTGTGTGTGTGTGTGTGTGTGTGTGTGTGTGTGTGTGTTGTTGTTGTTGTTCTTTTTGTTGTCTTTGTTGTTGTTGTCCTTGTTGTTGGCCTTCTTGTTGTTTTCTGGGCCCGCACGTAAAAGTCGGGGTTTGGGAGTTTAGCCCTGGGTTAGAGTCTAACCTCAAAGTAAACTAGCTCTAGGGTTAAATTTTCTGTTTTTTTTTTGTTTTTTTTTTTTTTTTTTTTAAATCAGGAAGCGGGTCCATTCCACCAAGGTGCCTATGCCGTTTTAGAAGGATTTCTGTCTTTCTTTCTCACTTCCTTTTATATTTAATTTTGTATTGTGGTTTCGTTTGTCCTAGTCCGGGTTAGGCCCGTAGCCGTGGGTTAAATTAACCTCGAGTTCTACATACGGGCCCTGGTGGTTAAGGTGGTGGTGTGTTGGCGTGTCTGTTTTAGATTTAGTTTCGGGGGCCAGGAGAACTGTTTTAATTATCGTTTCTGTCTTCAGTTTTCTCCCCTGGCCGCTCACAATGGCGGACATTGTCGTGTGTAGCGCTCACAGTATTCACAATCTTCAGCTGCACAGCAGCACAAAATAACGGTAGGTTTCACCAGCCGCTTGGAATTGCTCCAGAGAAGCTCTTTAGATTCTATTGTGAAGCAGAAGCTGTGAAGTTTGGCTTAAAGATCTAAGCTCCTAACAAAAAGCTTTCCGAAATGTGAAAAAAATTAATGACAGAGTCGACCGTGCAAGCACAGTCAACTCTGTCACAGTTGCAGAGTAACAAACAAGGGCAGCCTGGTTTCACAGATCAGTTCGCGTTTTGACACTGAGCGAGAAAGATTGTGCAGCACTCAGCATCCGCTAGACACTGCAGCGATGTGTCTCGCTCACTGACCAAAAGCCAAATAATGTCACGGCAAACTCGTGCTCTGGTTTTATAAGGGTCCCGATCTCCGAAGCGCAGAAAACTCTGCAACTGTGACAGAGTTGACTGTGCTTGCACGGTCGACTCTGTAAATTTTTTTCACACTTGGGAAAGCGTTTTGTTGGGAGCTTAGTTCTTTAAAGTCTCAGCACCGAGGCACACCGTTCATTTGAATGACTGCTTACAAATGGCGGAGGCTCCTTTTGTGCACGAGCTACCGAGCCGGGTGAACTCGTACACACACTGACCCATAAAACGTTTTCATTCCGTCCATACTGCAAAATAGTCTGTCCACGTGATCCACGCTTTATAAGTGTCAAGATGTAAGTAATGGATAAAAATAGCGGAGGCGCCTTTTGTGCACGAGCCACCAAGCAGGATGAACTCGTACACACACCGACCCATAAAACTCTTTCATTCCGTCCATACTGCAAAATAGTCTGTCCACGTGATCCATGCTTTATAAGTGTCAAAGGTGTGATAAGTGGGCCTAACGTGACTGTGTCTGTTCTCAGGAGACATTCGACTGTTTGGGGGCGCAACTCCGGAGACAGGGAGACTGGACACTTGGATTAACTTGAAGCTTACACACGCTGACCCATAAAAGTCTTTCATTGCATCGCTACTGCCTGAAAAAAGTCTGTACACGTTATCAGTGCTATATCAGTGATTACTGGGCCTTACGCGACACTGTATCTTTTACAGGAGACATTCGACTGTTTGGAGGCGCGAATGCTGAGACAGGGAGACTGGAAACTTATGATGGTACAACCTGGTATCCGGTCTGTTCCATTAACTTCAATAATTACGCGGCTGGTTTGGCGTGTGAGGAACTTGGCTTTCAGCAGTGAGTACAGTAGTATTCATCAGCATCATCATGGAGGGAATTTCAATGTGTAATAGGGACGAGCGGGGAAGGGGTAGGGAGGAGTGGGGAAGGGGTACGGAGGTGTCGCCATGGAGGGTATTTCAGTTTGCAATGGGCAGGAGGGGAGAAGGGGGGAGGGGTGTCCCTGCGAATTTCGGTTGAGGAGAAAAGCCAGAGGACTCGCAACCCCCCCCCCCCCCCACACACACACACACCCCTACCCCCCAACAACACCAACCCATCTCCCCCCCCCCCCCCCGCCCCGCGCTCCCCGCCCCCTCCTCCCCCCCCCCCCCCTTGCTGCTTCGATAAGGCCTAGGAGCCCGGGAAAAATTCGGTATTGCCTACCACAGCTCGACTTGTGATCGAATCCACGCTTCACTGCGTCAGCGCGTATTAAACCGGCAATGGTTATAAGTGGGTTGGAATAGCGTATACTGTTTTATAGTCTTTTGTTAGGTTTTTATCAGGTCTGGTGCAAACTATACGGAGGATAGGCTCAAATTTGTTCTACCTTGTTCAGCATTTTTCCTAGCCTAATAGTCTTGTTGTGAAATTAATTCGTTGCCACGATGATTGTTCCTTAACAGGTCTGGTGCAAACTATACGGAAGTGTCAAGTAGCAGTGGTCTCCCTTGCCGACACCAGTATACTTGCAGTGGGAGAGAAGTGACGATTTCCGACTGTCCCAACTTTCGTTATCCCCTCAACGACACTGCTATGGCTGAACTCTGCGACAGTACCCCGGATGATTGCAATTACGTTCAGATCACCTGCATCGTGCCACGTAGGCAGTTTTGTTGTTTAGTTGTGTGGTTGTGTTTTTGTGTTACGGTGTGGTGTGGTGTGGTGTGGTGTGGTGTGGTGTGTTTGTTGCGTTGCGCTGTGTTTTGTTCCGTTACATAGTGCTAATTGTGTGTTCTTCTGTGCTGTGCTGTGTTGTTGTGTTGGGTGGTGAGCTGTTGAGTGGTGTTGGGTTGGTTGTGGTAGGGTGGAGTGGAGTTGGGTGGGGTGGGGTGTTGTGTGTGTGTGTGTGTGTGTGTGTGTGTGTGTGTGTGTGTGTGTGTGTGTGTGTGTGTGTGTGTGCGTGCGTGCGCGCGCGCGCGCGTGTGCTGTTCGGTTGGGTGAGTTTGGGTTCGGTGGGTGGGTCGGGTGAGTTGGGTTGGGTATGATTTTGGTGAGGCGGAGGGTAGGGTTGTCAGGTTTGTTGCTGCAACTGTAGTGTAATTTCCATGCATTTTCCTCGTGATGTAATCTTTTCCGCGGCCAGTTCCCGACCAGGATCACTAACTTATCTACCGCCATCAGCTTGGTTGATATCACTGGACTCCTCTGTCACTTAGATTGTGTGTGTGTGTGTGTGTGTGTGTGTGTGTGTGTGTGTGTGTGTGTGTGTGTGTGTGTGTGTGAGTTTTATTGCATAAATACTATTCATACCATGGTTTCAACATCCAGACAACATCTAACCCTAACCCTAACATCTAAACAATGCCTAAAACCTGCTACAGACCTACTAATACTATGTTTTTCTCTTTCTCTATGTATCAGCGACGAGCCCTACCAGTCCTACAAGCCCCACATCACCGACCACACCCGCACCTACTCAAGGTTATCTTTTTCTGTTTTGTTGTTGTTGATTTTTTGTTTTACGTTCCCTACGCTGACTGCCGACATTGATCTATATGAGTTTGTACATTTCAGTAAATCTGAAAGGAAAGTGAATTTGCATACGCGCGCTCACACACACACACACACACACACACACACACACACACACACACACACACACACACACACACACACACACACAGTGACACACACACACACACACACACACACACACACGCACACGCACGCACGCACGCATGCACGCACACACGCACGCAACATATTGAGAATAGCCTCGGTTTTCTATTTCGTGTGTAATTATCGCTATAATAATTATTTCGCTGTGTTCACAAAAGTTGAACGAAAGGAAACAAGAACAAAATCAAATTCGATAGTGTTGCCTAAAAGGGTTAGTGGTGGGGATGGAGGGGGGGGGGGAGATGAGGGGCTTAACACATGCGGTGAGGGGTTTAACAAAAGCGTTATCAGTATCAACACTGTGATGACTGGGCCTAACGTCACTCTGTGTCGTTCATCAGGAAACATCCGACTGTCTGACGGCGCAACTCCTGAGACAGGGAGACTGGAAACTTATGATGGTACAACCTGGTATCCAGTCTGCTCCGCTAACTTCAATAATTACGCGGCTGGTTTGGCGTGTGAGGAGCTTGGCTTTCAGCAGTGAGTACAGTAGTATTAATCATCATCATCATCATCATCATCATCATCATCATCATCGTCATCAGTAATATCAAAATCAACATCAATATCAGAATCATCATCCCAACATACTGCTGAGCAAAATAAAAGAAAAGAAAAAAATAAAGGGCGGGTGTATTATTTACATACCATTTTAAAGAAATTTAAGGGGAGTTCGGTGGAAGGGGGACGGGCGGGGGGGGGGGGGAGGAGGGGGTATTGGGCGTCGCCCCGAATTCCGCTGGAGGTGGAAAGCCGCAGGGCCCGTCAGAAGCCCCCTTTTAGCAGCTCTGGATACAGACAATCTCGCTCAATCGTGATATATCATACCACTTTAGAAGGATGTGCTCTCTCTTCCTGTAGTATTCGGATGACGGTTGTCCAGAACGTCCTGCCTATTGAACCACTGTTTTCCCCATTTCTAGGTCGGCAGTGATCATACGTATGTAGGCTTACATTACTCTTTTCTAGTCTTTTTTTTCTTCTTCTTTTATTTTTATGTTTATTTTCTTCTTCTTTTTTCTTCTGTGTTTACTTACTTTTTGTGCTTAAATTTATTTCTCATGAGTACTGTTTCTCAACAGGACTGGTGCATTTTATACGGAAGTGTCGAGTAGCGGTGGTGTCCCTTGCCGACACCTGTATAGTTGCGGCGGGACGGAAGTGACGATATACGACTGTCTCAACTTCCGTTACCCCCAAAACGACGCTGGGATGACAGCGTACTGCAGCACTACGCCGGATGACTGCAATTACATCCAGCTCACCTGTGTCGTGCGTAAGTTTTTTTTTGTGATATAGTGTAAAGTGATATGATGTGTGGTGCGGTGCGGTGCGGTGCGGTGCGGTGTTGGTGTTGGTGTTGGTGTTGGGGGGGGGGGGGTTGGGGGTTTAACGTCCTTTTCCACCACATACGGGTGATATCAAAGACGGGGCAACGGTATGAAAAAGCCAGCACAAATAATTGGCCCCAGCCGGGATCGAACTCACGACCCGAGCATTATAAGTCCAACGCTCTACCATTCGACCACCCCGGCTCCCCTGGTGTTGGGGGGAGGGGGGCGGGGTGGATATGATGTGATATGATGTGGCGCGGTGCGGTGCTGGACTTTGTGGGGGTATGGAGGGGGGGGGGATTTAGGATGGGATTAGGTTGAGTTGGGTTGGGCGGGTTTTGGTTGGGTTGGATTAGGTGTGTGGGGTGTGTGGGATGGGGTGGGTTTGGGGTGGGCGCGTGGGGACGGGACTGGGGTGGGGTGAGTCGAATTGGGATGAGGTGGGCGGTATTGGGGTGAACTGAGTCGGATGGGGTTGGGTCGGGTCGGGCAGGACTGTGTTTGGTTGTGCTGTGTGAGTGGGTGGGATTTGAGTTCGGTGGGATGGGTTGGGGTAGATGCGTTGTGTTCGGTTCGGTTTGGATGAGTAGGGTTGAGTTGGATGGGGCGGGATGGGGGTCGGTGATGAGGTTATTAGGTTTGTTGCTATCGTAGTATACATGTACTTCCACGTGACGTCATTTTTTCCTAGGCCAGTTCCCGGCCATGATCACTAACTCAGCTGCCGCCAGCAGCTTGGTTGATAGCACTGGACTCCTCTATCACTTAATGTGTGTGTGTGTGTGTGTGTGTGTGTGTGTGTGTGTGTGTGTGTGTGTGTGTGTGTGTGTGTGTGTGAAGCTGAGTTCATATTTTCCCGATACATATATGTTAGTGATATCGAGAGCAAGATAACTGATGGTTTGCTCTCGGTAATATGTAAAGGCGGTTTAATTGTCACTGATCTTAACCTCATAGCTCCAACAGAGCCAACGTCTCCAACATCGCCAACTTCTCCAACATCCCCAACTTCTCCAACATCGCCAACTTCTCCAACATCCCCAACTTCACCAACATCGCCAACCTCTCCAACATCCCCAACCTCTCCAACATCGCCAACGTCTCCAACATCGCCAACCTCTCCAACATCCCCAACGTCTCCAACATCGCCAACGTCTCCAACATCGCCAACCTCTCCAGCATCGCCAACTTCTCCAACATCTACAACATCGTCAGTCTTTCCATCATCGTCAACATTTTCAGCACCACCAACGTCTTCCGCGTTCCCAGCCTCATCCGAATCGCCTCCAGCTCCTCCCCAAGGTATGTCTTTAGAGGTTTGTTCCATTTGTTGTTGTTTTTTTTTTTTTGTTTTTTTTTAAGGTTTCTCAAGATGGCTCTTAAATCAACATCTAATTGAACCCAAACTATGAGCGTCTCATGGGGGCGGGGAGGGAGGTAGCATTGGCAGCAGCAGTAGCTGGCTCCCAGCCGTGTGTGTGTGTGTGTGTGTGTGTGTGTGTGTGTGTGTGTGTGTGTGTGTGTGTGTGTGTGTGTGTGTGTGTGTGTGTGTGTGTGTGTGTGTGTGTGTGTGAAGCTGAGTTCATATTTTCCCGATACATATATGTTAGTGATATCGAAAGCAAGATAACTGTTAGTTTGTTCTCGATAATGTGGCATTTCATTCAGCTCAAATTCAAGGTACACTATGATGACCTCTTTCCGTAACAGAAACTCCCAAAAAGACAACCTCACATCCGTCACGCGATTAATTTGCATCATAAACATTACGTCACAGACGGGCTACTACGACATACAAGACACTGCGTCACAAATAGAACAGAGAGAAGTGAACAAATAGAAGCAAAATAAATACAAGGTACAACTCCATAAAACCACTTAGCTACACTTGTACTTCTTGTCTTGGTTGTTGACGCTGGTGACATAATTTAGGTTCTAAGTAATGCCTGACCTGTCTTCCTAAATAACGAGCGATGTGTTTTCCAGAAGAATCTGATCTCGGGACGATTATTGGCGCTATTGTCGGTGGAGTCATTGCCATCGTCATTGTTGTCGTTGCGATCATCTTCATAATGCGGAGAAAGTGAGTTTCTTCAATGTGTTTCAAGATTCAAGACTCAAACGACTTTATTGTGTCCATCAAGAACAAATTCGTTTTTTGACCAGGGGCATGAGACACAACACCACGTAAAAAATTAAAGTCAGTAAACGTCTATGAACACAGAAAATCAGCTATTTACAGTAGATCCCCCGACCTAGAGTCAGCCGCAGTGCAGCGCCCCCACCGTGTCCTGGCAGTTTAAGGCAGTTTTGTGGCTCAGTCGGCTTAACGTTGGACTTGAGATCCGAAGGTCGCTGGTTCGAATCCCGACTGGGTCAGTATTTGTCAAGGCTTTTTTTTTTCCAGGACCCTCCTAATGCTTTTTAACCATAAACCGATTAATTTAAGAGTTTAACACGCTGCGCTTTCCTAAAAATCAGAAACAGATTACTGTGTAATACATGTACTATCGATAGATAATGGCTATCTTTGGCAATCACCACTTCATGATCGCACAAAACCTAGACGTAAAACGTTTAGAGCGTTCGTCATTCAACATTGTATACACCATGCCATGTTTAATGTAGCGTATTCTAACCGTTAGGTTTACTTGCTGTCCACATTAATTTTTTACTCGTTTGTGTGCGTTATCAGATCTTCGACTGGATCAGCTCACAACGTTAGCTCAGACAATCCCAGTGACCGCAGTTTCTCCCAGAGGAATCCTCCTGATGTTCCCCCGGAGGGAGATGATCACTATGACTACCTCGCAGCGCACAATGACGATCCCTATGACCAGGTCGCAGAGTACACGGGTCATCCCTATGACAATGCAGCAGAGGACAAGGGTCAACCCTATGACAAGGTCGGTGAGGACGAGGCTCATCCCTATGACAAGCTTGCAGAGGACAAAGGTCAACCCTATGACAAGGTCGCTGATGACAAGGGTCATCCCCATGACTACCTAGAGCTCGTTTCTTCCGAGAGCGATCCTGCAGTTGTTGCATCAGATGGGGATTACGTAACACCTGTTTGAAGCCTGCCCAATGCTCTAATCTGTTTCCGTGACATTGAATTATGACAGCCACCACCCTGTAGCCGACCTAAGCCTTCGACTGACGATTTGATGAAACTGGTTCTAAGTCTTAACTGGCGAGAGCAATGTTCACTTTTTTTTTTTCACCTTTTCTGTACTTTGATTTTTAACCCCTTTCCTATGTAGTGTCATTTGTTGAAGATTACTCATGTCATTCGTTGTGAAAAATACTGTTTTGTGCTCGCAGATTCTTCATTAATCTGGAAGAGCGTTGGACTTCTAATGCTCGGGTTGTGAGTTCGTATCCCGGCTGGGACCAAATATTTGTGCTGGCTTTTTCATCGTTGCCCAGTCTTTGATATCACCCGTATGTGGTGAAAAAGGACGTTAAATCCCCATTCACCCACCCCACCCACTCTTCTTCATTAATCATTAAGTTGCCTTCATTTTTGCCCTCTGGTGCGTAGTGATTTGTTTTTTACCCCCTTTCCTCATATGTCGTGGAAAAGGACGTTTAACTCCAAAACACCCACCCACCCAGTCATTACCCTTTTCTCTACTAGTGTCATTTGTTCAAGATTATTCATAATTATCAGTCTGTGTCAAAATACTCTGTTGTTCACGCAGTTTCTTCGTAATATCGTAAAGTCTCCTTCATTTTGTATTGTAATGCGCCCTGTAAGTCTTCCGTATTATTATTATTATTATTATTTGTTATTATTATTTCTCCAGGTGACAGGGATGATAGTTTCTGATGCAAAAAATGTTCTCCGTGAGGAATTTCCTCTCTTCCCTTCAATACGTGGTGGAAAAGGACGTTAAACTCCCAAACACCCACCCACCCCCTCTCTTCCGTCTTGACTCGTAAACAAGTGTGGACAATATGAATTGATATAACAGGGGAGAGACTTTTTAATGTCAGCCCCCCCAAAGATAGGTTAGCTCCCTTGGTGCGCATTTAGAGTGACCAATTTATATCGCCGAGATGTCAAAGGGCCATATTCTCAAGAATATTCAAGTATCCAGGCGACTGTCCCGCGTGCAGCAAAATTACGGAAAACGTTGGGGGAGGGGGGGGGTTGCTGCCCCAACTCTTTTGCCATCACAAGTGGTGTTCCTCCCAGGTCCTGGGTAAAATCCACGGAGGGCTGGGTAGTAGCCGACCTAGGTAGGAAATTTCCCGCTTGCCTCGGCTGGGACTCGAACCCGTGTCTCCCGGTCCATGGTCCGAAGTGCTAACCACCGCACTACAGGGGCCGGTGAAGCAAAATTATGAAAAACTTTTCTTCAAATGCGTTTAATCTGTTCACATAAAACAGTCGCTTGTGTCAAGAGATAACACCATAGACCATTGTGAAGACACGGGTCGGCGTACTATTGCCTGAAAAGCTTAAGTTTCCACCGACACAGCGATTCATCCGATTTGAAAGTGCTGGATGGTTGGTCTGTCGGGGAAAAAATCGGCATTATCCATGCAGAACACAGCGCCGTGGGATTTATGTACAAGGCCGGGTTATTTTTTTCTCTCTAATCATAGAAGTCTCAATTGGCCCCGTTTACATTAGCTTAAAATACCGCCCTGAGAGCGCCCTGTCGCGTTTACACTTGGACAAACCGCTCCGAAAGCGCACCGCTCTCAGACTACCTACAGTGGGTAGTTTGAGGACGCTCTAGCTTAGGGCGCTTTCGTCACGTCACGTGGGGCCCTGTGTCACCGTAGCAACAGGCCATATTTGCAAATGGCGAAAGATCGTTTTTTTTCTGCCAGGCATACAAAACCACGTGCTTTCTGGGCGCTGCCATCTTGAATATGTCACATTCCTCGAGAGCACGTGACATATCAGCTCCCCTTCCACGATTGTGTAATGTAAACGCCATGGAGCGGTACGGTGCGCTTTAGGGGCGCCCTCAGAGCGCTCGGTAATGTAAACGGGACCAATGTGACAAACCCGGTCACAATGCTCCAATGGAGTATCGCCTCATTCGGTGAACAGCCTTATTGATACGCAAGCGGCATTTTTAAGTTGTTTCTCTATAGAGAAACAACTTTATGAGACGGGGCAGATTTTGCTACGCGCAGCAGCAAGTTTCAGTGATACAAAACAAGACTGTGACGTTTCTCCACACAATACTTACTTTCACGCACACAGTGACGTAACGAAATCTGCGTCATAGACACCTTACGTGCACACTTTGCTGCTGCGTTCTTTTTGGCGGGAGTTGACGTGTGTGTGTGTGTGTGGACGGATGTAATGATGGCTATCTGCTAAACCACCTCGCCGGACGGCTTTTTACTTTGAGATAAAATGGGCAGTCATATTCTCCAGAGCTATTTTTCACGATTTTTAGCCTGCCGCATTTTGAGAACAGTTATCGCCGATTTGAAAAAATCGGTCATGTCACGGCATTTTTTCGAAAAAAATGTTCAAATGGCTTCATTTTCTGAAATTGGGAAGATCATCCAATTATACTGCCTGTTTTCGTAGCACAGCTCTGTAGCTTTGACAGGTTTTGTCTAAGAAAAATATTTCCGAGGTAGGGGTGGTTTGCATATAAGGCCAAATATCTATGAAACGACTGCTTCAAATTACTCATCATTCCGGTATTTTTGTCACTTGTGCCAACTGCACATATGACATGAACTACTGCACTATTATAGCTTTAGTATTAAGAATAGCAGAGCTTTTAGATAAACAAATTTTTCACGTTTCTGCGAGAAGCGCCGGTCAAAAAAGTTCCAATTTTGCAATTTCGTAAGTACAATGCAAGGCACTTAAGTCCACGTTTCATCAGCTCTCTAGATCTTCCAGATTTTATGTCAAAATTAATTCAGTCACGGAAGTCACAAAAGCAACAAGGAAATCACAAGATATGTAGAAGTATCATCTGTCAGACGAGCAGCGTGAGACTGACGTCAAATGTTTGATTCACAGACAAAATCTGCAAGTATCGTCACTGCTTCCGACATTTCATCAGCCCTCTAGATCTTCCAGATTTCATGTGAAAAATAATTCAGTCGGAGAAGTCACAAAGCCAACAGGGAAATCACAAGACATGAACAAGCATCCTCAGACCGTCTCAGTGCTAGAGGCTGACGTCAAAAGTTTACTTCGCGGAATTGACGTCATCTCTCTCTCTCTGTATGACGACCTGCCTGAGGCTGACGTCAAATGTTTAGTTCACGGAACTGACGTCTCTCTCTCTCTCTCTCTCTCTCTCTCTCTCTCTCTCTCTCTCTCTGGCCGTCGAAGCGAACGGACGCACCTTACCGGAGCTCCGGTGTGCAGCCTAACCATGACGTGCATCGCGGTCAAAACTCTCATTTCTCGTGTATATGAATTATACCACTGTGTATAGTTTGACGCTGTGAGTATGCAGATGTAAGTGAAAACTGACTGTGTCGCGGAATGTGTGAGCTATTGTGTATTATTCCTATTTCAAGTGTGGTGAGGATTTGGACTCTGTGACAGTGCCGCGTTCATTCAGTGTTGTGGTCTCCATTCAGTGGAAATTACGTCGCCGGGTGAAAGTGTTCTTCCTCATCGTATGCATCCACTGCTACCGCAAGTATTGACTGACCGTTTTTTCAGTTTATTCCTTTATACATACTTCTCCCCTCTGTCGTGAACCCTCACTAACACAGAGGCAAAGAGACATACAGCCAGTGCTCTGCCCACCATCTTACATCCGTAACTGGCGCCAGCTGTACCTTATCACCGCCATCTGGTTTCCACCTCGCCACTGACTTGACACTGTATATCTTTCGGACTTCTGCGAGGATGGGGGTCGAGCGCCCCTCTCTCGTCACGCATGGCTGAACTTTAGTGATCAAATTAACCCCTCGTCTCTGTGAAGTGTACCCGTCTGACATGTTTGTGTAACGCGATCTATCACGACACTAATCCCACCATGAGTCCCACCACGAGATCAGTCAGTGCCAAGTACAATATTGAAGTTGAAAAAATCAAGCGGACAAAAGACAGCAAGCAAGTCACGTTTGAGACAAACGCCACAAATCTTCCCCTATGGCGGCATGCTCTGAGGGCGAGATACGTGATAGACCCCAAACCTGAAGAAGTCACGTCAGTATGGACTGACCACGAGAAAGACCATGATAAAACCCTTTCTCTCCCTCACCCTCTACATCCACCACTCCCCCCCGAGCTGTTCAAAACCTTCCTACAACTCTACCTGAATCGTGCTACACTGCTGACCATCACTGTTTACTACTCCACTGCTAAGATCCTAGTACAGGGGAACGTCTGTGTGGAGTGGGTTAACGAGGAATTCCGGAAGTTGAGATCTTTTGTAAACACTGCCTCATCTCAGACTGGAATGCCAACCATGCCAAGCGTCCTGCCACCGCTGCCCCCCGCTGGTGATGAAAACCTGTCCGCTCGCCTTGCCATACAGGGTTTGTCCGATACTGAGGGGTGTCAGACTCACGAAGCGGAAATCGCCAGTGAAGTGACAGGCGATATGGACCAGGCTCCAGACGCCAACAGTAACCCTGATGGTCGCGAAACCCTCGACAGCCCTAGTGACCTGAATGAGACCAGAGTAGGTCACGGAAACAATAAGGATGGTTCCGTGGACGGCACATCAGCCAGCAATCAGGATCAACAAAACGACCCAATTTCTCCCTGCAACAAACGGATCACCGAACTCGGCCGCGAAATCTCGGGCCTCAGGGCAGCTCTCAGTCAGTCCCAAGACTTAGCGCTACAGTCCGTACAAGATGTGCGGAAAGAAATGAAAGAACACGTGAAGCTATACCTAAGGGACATACGAGACGAATTCAACAAAGAGCTTGAAACAGTAAGCAAACGCGTAGAAGCCCTTGAGTTCGAGAATCAGAAGTTGAAAAGCCAGCTTGGTGAACACAAAAAGACCATCACCACACTCAAAGAGGCTAACAACGTGCCAGCAAACAATGTAACCACCCATCGTAAATCCCCTTCGGCACTATCTTCACCCCTCGTTCCCACGGCCCAGCTCTCCCACATCCAGTCATCCATCGGACCAGCTAAACCTAACCGTCACGCCCCCTCCCCCCCTCTCCTCAACTGAACACCCCGCAGGCGCCGATAAACGACCATCGTACAAAGAGGCGCTTGTCTCGGCGATACCAACAAAAAACAAATTCTCTGCCTTGGCTGAAGCAGATACTCCAACTGATGATGCAACAGAAAGCTTAACATCAAGGAAAGTCACTGACAAACCCGGGACAGAAAACCACGGCCCCGCCGCTGGTCATCGGAAATCCGAGCGAAATCAGCCGTCCCCATTTGACATCCTGGCCAAGGAACGTATCAGTCCTGACAGCAAATCCCTGCTTCTGGGTGACTCAGTGGTTGTTGGCATAGACCCCGCGAAAATGGCCCCAGGTGAAAAACTGCAGAAGATTGCTGTATCGGGTATGTCCATAAATAACCTCATATGGTGGCTTCGAGACCAGCCGCCATCTCCACACGTGACCAGGGTAATCCTTCACGTCGGGGTCAACACATGTAAGGGCGGCGCTGTAAGTGGACAGACGTGGGCAGAGCTCATCAACCTGACAAAGGAAATCTTCCCCTGTGCAGCCATCCACATGTCATCAATTATCCCCGCCTACGGAAAGCACCCTTTAAACAACGCAATCCGACCATCCAATCGTAACCTGAAAGAGGAGTGTACCCGAGCCATGGTCCTCTACATCGACAACACACCGGTGTTTCTCACACGTACTGGTGCCCCGCGTCAAAGTCTTTATCGTGACAACGACTACGTACACCCAAGTCATGCGGGCACTGTTCGTCTCGCCTTCAACCTTCAGCGTGCAGACCAGCCTCCATCGCAGCAGGTATTCTCTAACGGTACGCGGGCGCCACAGCTTGACGCCCAGCCATCAGGATCGGGCCCAATGTCAACAAACAATGGTCATCATACCCACAAGGGATCCCCCTCATCCCGCCCTCACTTGCCCCCACAGGGGATGGAGCGTGTCCTGACCAGGCCATCCTCTAATCACCACACGAGAGATACATACTCCTACCAACCCCACCAGCCCCGCCACGACAGACCTCCCCCCAACTCTTATCCCATCCATCCCCGCCATCGTGGACCCAGCCAGCTGTTTCGAGAAAGGGAATCCGACGTGGTGTACCAAACTACGGATTACGCCACTCCTACCTCCTACCCTCCCTCCCAGCCCCGGTACCCCCGCTCTCATGACGCTGCCGCACACAGTGGGTACTATGCCACCCAGAAGGGGTTTTACCCCCTCCAGCCAGCAGTATTATGACTCTGATTATACGGAATATGGCCAAAGGATGCAGTTTCCACAGTCAACTGACACATATTACCCGCACTATGAGTCGGACTTTCAAACCAAAGTAAAATGTGCAGTAGAACAATTGCTAAAATCTCTATCATAACCCCATACACCAGCGCTGAAATTCCTCACACTGAACTGTTAATAACGAAATGTGAGGACTGTGTGTCGATAGGATTAGTGTTTGAAATCACTTACGCTTACCTGACTTTATTATTGTTTTTGCTGCTGTCATTTTGCCTCGAATACCTCGGACTGTGCAAGTGTTCTACTGTTTCCAGTGGTGCTTTCACTAGTTTTCTGGACACTTCCCCAACAGACGGCCGTGCGCGCGAACATTCAGTTGACACGTCCACTGTGTATAATCCCTAACATTTGCACGATATTGACGTTGCAGCGACGCTGCCCATACCAGCTCCCGCTATTTTCATCTCTAGTCTTACTGGAAAGCGGCAATTGAAATTGTGTTTTTACTGCACGAGGACTGTCCGCGCGTGACGTCATTCTGAGTGATAACGTGTGGAAACGTTATAATTTTTCCTCTGCTTTCCCTTAGCACCGTTGTGTTTTGCTTTGTTTCCTGGAGTTTTCTCAATAGTTGTGGGCTCGTTTCCCTGGTGCTGAAGCACTACCTTAGTTAACGCATGTCTATTGTTTATACTTCTTGTCACCTTTTATTGACTCAGTACTGACTATATTATCCACTATTCCGGTCAAAACTCGTCTGATCCTCAGATATATATCTGTAACATGACTCGCACTGCTCGAAACAACACTTCACCTCCCATACAAAAAATCAACATAGGCCACTTAAATGTATACCACATTTGCAACAAAATACCTGATGTCACTGTTCTTCTTAATCAGGAGCAACCATTCCATATTTTTGGTTTTACCGAATCCAGACTGAAACCTCCAATAAGTGACGACACAATTTCTATTCAAAATTATTCAATCATCCGAAAAGATGCTGTTTCCCCGGCCACACAGGCATCGTCGCTTTTATTCACAACTCCATCACCAGCTGTGTAGTCCGACGGAAAGACCTAGAGTCGGATAACGTGGAGAGTCTCTGGCTGGAAATGAAATTAAACAAATCCTCCCCTACGTACATAGGTTTCATTTATAGAAACCCAGCAGCTACGTTCACATGGTATGATGATTTTGTCTCCATGATGGACAAGGTTAGTTGTTGCAAAGGTGACGTACACATCCTGGGTGATTTTAATATTGACTTGATGAAACCCACCAACACAGCATGGACATATACCTTCTCTTTATTTGGTCTTAAGCAAATGGTCACGTCACCCACCAGAGTTGCATCTTCCTCCACCACGCTTATAGACCAATATATACTACAAATACCACGGCCGTGAAAATGTACATGTACCCTCCATCTCCATTAGCGATCACTTTCCTGTATGTTTTTCACTGTCAACGAAACGTGACAAGCCAATTCCCAAAAATCACACGTCCATTAGGTACAGATGTTTTAAAAAGTTCAATGAAGAAACCTTTCTCATGGACCTTGCTATTGCACCATTCTTCGATGTATACCATTACAACGACCCAAACGAGGCGCTGGCGTGCTGGTACAGACTGTTCCTCGGTGTTTTAGATAAACACGCACCTATTAGAGAAAAAAGAGTAAAACATCCCTCCATGCCGCCATGGCTCTCAGATGACATAAAGAAGGCAATGAAGCTAAGAGATAACCTTAAAAAAGAAAACAAAATTGACGAGTTCAAAAAGCAACGGAATATGGTTAAATCTTTAGTTAGAAGGGCACAGAAATCTTTTGCAGAGCAAATCATAGCGGACGGAAAAGACAGTCGGAATATTGGAAAGCCATCAACATGTTTACCCGGGGCAAAAAAACAAAACGTACATTCATTCCATCCGAACTCTCACCGAACGATTTTAATAATCATTTTTTAAACATTACTGATTCCATAGTCCGATCTAATCTCAATAACCCTGACGACTATGTATGTCCTGAAGAACTCCGCAGTCACTGTCAGTCAGCAAAAGAAAGTTCTTTCTCTGTTCCACCCATGACAGTCTATGAAGTTGGGAAATCAATCTCTGCTATAAAGAACAAGGCGTGTGGTCCTGATGCAATTAACATTAACATCCTTAAGTTGTCACTACCCTACATTGTGGAATCACTCACATATATTTATAATCTGTCACTCCAACACAGTATATTTCCAGACGAACTCAAGAAAGCCAAAGTAGTGCCTATTCCGAAAAGTAAAGATCTCCACAATCTCAGTGACTACCGTCCGATTTCAGTTTTATCAGTCCTGTCCAAACCTCTGGAAAGACATATCCATAACCATATGCTCGTTTCCTAGAAAAACAACATCTTTTGAATCCGCTCCAATCTGGTTTCCGCCCTCAACATTCGTGCCACACCGCACTTGTCCGCATCGTCGACACTTGGCTATCTGCCATCAACAAATCCCAACTAACTGGTGCGGTCTTTCTTGACCTGAAAAAAGCCTTTGACTTGGTGAACCACAGCATTTTGTTAAAGAAATTGTCCCTATATATCCCTGATCCTAAGACAATCTCCTTATTTTCCTCATATCTCCAAGGTAGAAGGCAGAAAGTCTATCTAAATGGTGCGTTTTCTGAGGAAGGTGTTGTTAAGCTCGGTGTGCCCAGGGCTCTATCCTTGGCCCGACTTTCTTTTGTTTATTCATCAATGATATGCCCCTCTCCATCTCAAACCCTAATGTAAGCTGTGATATGTTTGCTGACGACTCCACGCTCCATGCGTCGGATGTGCATGAGTCAAAAGTAAACGAAGTATTGCAGCACAGCCTCACTGAAATCTCCCAGTGGTGTAAAGCCAACCACATGGTAATTAGTACCACCAGAAGCATGCTAATTACAACGCGCCAAAAACACCAACGCAAACTATCTCCCCTACGGTTGTCAGTTGGGTTCGAGTCTATCGAGCAGGTCTCGAACCACCGTCTACTAGGTGTCATAATTGACGACCAACTAAAGTGGGAAACGCATGTTGATGGTCTCTGTAAATTATTGTCAAAAATGTATTCTTGCTATCCAAACTAAGTCGCCTAGTTAGCCCTGACATCTGCAAGCTATTCTTTCATGCCCACGTGCAAAGTCATCTAGATTTTGCGTCCACTTTGTGGGACGAGTGCAGCGAAAATCAGTTCAAAAAGGTAAACTCCGTTCACCGGCGCGCTGTCAAACTCTTACACTCGGGTAATTATAGTACCGACCAAAAGTTTAAAATCCTCAAACTTCTACCTCTTAAACAGCATCTGAAGTTTAACAAATGCTTACTGATGCACAAAATTGTTTACTACAAAGCCCCAGCATAATTATCTTCATCAAATATTTAATTTCAAACATGATAAACAACATAACACAAGGAACAGTCTGCTCCCAGTGCCTCGTCCAAGGGTTGATATATATAAAAGTAGCCTGTCTTTCTCAGGGGCATCCATGTGGAACTCTTTACCACTGAGTATCCAAAACGTTTCCAAATTCATAAACTTCAAACAAATTCTACACGATACGCTTATCTGACGATATATATAGAAATGTGTTACATACATGTTTTGCAATATTAGAGACGACTGTAAATTTCTTACTTGGCATACATCCAGTATCATCAGCACATGCCACGTATGTTTTGATTTGTTTATCGTGTGTATTTTTCTCTCCTGTATTTCCCTTAGGTAGTTTATACTTTTTTTCTTTTTTTTTCATTGTTTGTTTGTTTGTTTGTTTTGATTTTTTTTTTAATACCCTTTAATGTAGAATAGCAGGACAGCATGTAAGATAGGCAGCAATGCCTAAATGCTCTATCCTGAATAAAAAAACGTTTCATCATCATCATCATCTCTCTGGGGAGCCAGGGTGGCCGAATGGTAGCGCGTTGGACTTTCAATGCTTGGGCCGAGAGTTGAATCCCGGCCGCTGGGGCCAAATATTTGTGCTGGCCTTTTTCTCGTTGCCCCGTCTTTGATATCACCCTTATGTGGGGGAAAAGGACTTTAAACTCCTAAACACCCACCCACCCACCCTCTCTCTCTGCCTCTCTCTCTCTCTCCCCCCCCCCTTCTTCCCCCACCCGGCCCCACCCCCAGTCACGTGGCTAATCGGTCGAGGTCGTAGAGGATCTAGTGTCATTGGTAGCACTTGGAGAGGGGAGATCCGGCAACAATAACAACAAAACAGACAAAATAAAATGAAGTTTGGAGAAACAACTTTGTAGGACGGGGCCGTTCCTCCTTGTTTCTTCTTCTTCTTCCACTACACGTGGGCATAGCTTATCTTAACTCTCTCCAAACTGAGAGTTTTGTCCAGTAGGATACAAACAGATCGTTGTTTCCCTTCGACTGGTAGAAACCCGTTTACTGGCGCCGTATTTACAACCTAAGTTTAGACGCATGACAGAATAAAAACAGAAAGCTGGCGATCTCATAAATCGAACCTCTACATTGAGCCAAACGCTGTGAACATGAAGGCCCCAAATGGGCGACATTGGCATAGAGAGGGTGGGTGGGTGTTTGGGGGTTTAACGTCCTTTTCCACCACATAGGGTGATATCAAAGACGGGGCAACGATGAAAAAGCCAGCACAAATATTTGGTCCCTGCCGGGTAGCATGGAGAGAGTTAAACCGGCTCTTAACTGGGCGCTGCGGAATGCCACAGTGTTGTGCACGCATGTGACACGGTTGTGATTTCGGGGGTTTCCGCCGCTGTGACGTCATCACAGCTACTGGGATTTCAAATAGCCCCAACTGTGACTGTGGGTTCCACAACAGATTCTGACTGGCTGTACTACGTCACTCGGCGCGAAAACATGGCGGACAGTGCATCGTCACTTGCATCAGTCGTCGCCTGAACAGAATTCAGTGTTTACAGACCTATCCGAAGGACACAGATGTCTTTGGATCGTCATTGATAAGCACTACCTAGGCGGGGCGGCTAGCCTCCGAGATCTGCTTGCCATTGCGGACGTTATGAGCGTCGGATAGTGTATCGTGATCGTGTGATCGTACGTCACCGTCATGCACAGCTGCCTTTGTTCAGTTTTGTAGTTAAGCCAGCTCTTAACTGGGCACTGCGGAGCGCCACAGTGCTGTCCACAGTTGTGATTTTGGGGGTTTCCCCCGCTGTGGCGTCATCACAGCAACCTGGATTTCAAATAGCCACAGCGGTGACTGTGGTTTCCACAACAGATTCTGATTGGCTGTACTGCGTCACTCGTCGTGCAAACCGTGCACAGCGGACAGTGCATCTTCAAACGGTTTGTCACCGAGCACTGCTGTGTTCAGTTTTGTAGTTAGTAGACACACCGAGCGCAACGACTGTGATGTGCACATGTGTTTTTCGCGCGCTGTGCCCAGTTAAGAGCAGGCCTTAGTAGACACACCGAGCGCAACGACTGTGATGTGACGCCTGCGTGTTTAGCGCTCTGTGCCCAGTTAAGAGCAGGCTTAAAAAAAAAAAAGGGGGGGGGGGGAAGGTCTGAACCGCTCCTTCAAAACCAGAGATGAATGCCAGCGAACCGTGTAGCCAGCCGTCCCACCCTCTTTCATAATTGTGTAAACCCGAGACAGAATAATCATTCTTTTTCTACTATCAGTTTCCTCGTCCCAGTTACTACCTTCACGCGGCGCTACATTCTACGGCAACACAAAACCTGTCAGAAAGCGCGCCATTCACCGCACGCTACACTGCTGCCTCAGAAATCTGGTCAGTGTCCGCTGTTACGCGTGACCAAGTTTGTTTCATGAAGCATATTTCTCGTCACGTCACACGGAGTTTGAAAGCGGATCTGCCGTGGAATAAGCCTGGAATAGTCTCTCCGCCATTCTCTCTGTCAGTTGAAACGGGGAGCCGGGGTGGCCGAATGGTAGAGCGTTGGACTTCTAATGCTCGTGTCGTGAGTTCGTGTCCCGGCTGGGGCCAGATATTTGTGCTGGCTTTTTCATCGTTGCCCCGTCTTTGGTATCATCCGTATGTGGTGGAAAAGGACGTTAAATCCCCAAACACCCTCCCCCCCCCCAACCCACCCACCCTGTCAGTTGAAACTTTCAAGACAATTTTTAAAACTCATATGTTTTCAGCCCTAAACCCTATTTAACTGTTTGCGTCATGTGTGCGTGTGTATGTGTGTGGCGGTGTGCCTAAGCCCTGACCTCATGGCTCTGCATATTTTCGTACATATATCTCTTCCTTTTCATTTGTTATTTTATTTTAAAGCGCTTAGAACTATGATTTATTAATAGGTTACAGCGCTGTATAAGTATTATCATTATTATTTATTATGATTATGAGCGGGTGGGTGGGGTGGGTGTTTAGGGGTTTAACGTCCTTTTCCACCACATAGGGTGATATCAAAGACGGGGCAACGATGAAAAAAGCCAGCACAATATTTGGCCCCAGCCGGAATCGAACTCACGACCCGAGCATTAGAAGTCCAACGCTCTACCATTCGACCACCCCGGCTCCTATGATTATGAGCGACATAACAACAGCAACAGTAATAATAACAATAAACTAATAATAATAATTATTATTATTGCATCAACATGTCTCCGAAAACAAGAAAACATCACGTGCCTTCAAGAAGTACGACTTTTTAACGTGTAATAATGATAATGATGATGATAATAATAATAATAATAATTGCATTAACATATCTCCGAATAAAAGAAAACATCAGGTGCCTTCAAGAAATACGACTTTTTAACTTGTGATAATGAAAATGATGATGATGATGATGATGATGATGATGTTTATAATAATAATAAAAATAATTGTATTAACATATCTCCGAATACAAGAAAACATCAAGTTCCTTCAGAGTGCACATACTGAGTTTGAAAAGAAAAAAAAAAGTGTATAATATTCCAGCAACAAGCGCTTGGTGGCCTTTGACAATTACTAATACTAGCCGTCTTCTCGATTGAAGTTAAAAATAACGTGTTTTCTACCTTGAGAAATAATTCTCGCCTCTGACTCATTCTGAACGACTGAGGGCGTGTCTAATAAGATTCGTTTTAATCAATGTAAGCATAAACAACCAGAAAGGGTTGTGTCTTAGCAAATGCGTTTTGATTTTTGTAAACACAAACAACCGGAGAGGGTGTGTCTGCAAGCACACGATGTAATTATTTCAAACACATACAACCAGTAAGGGTGTGTCCTGGAAAACATTTCCTTTGAATTCAAGAAGTAATTCTGTGGTGTATGTCTAGGGTAGGGTGGGTGGGTGTTTGGGAGTTTAACGTATGTCAAGGGGAGGGTGGGTGGGTGTTTGGGAGTTTAACTTATGTCTAGGGGAGGGTGGGTGGGTGTTTTAGAGTTCAACGTATGTCTAGGGAAGATTGGGTGGGTGTTTGGGAGTTTAACGTATGTCTAGGGGTGGGTGGGTGTGTGGGAGTTTAACGTATGTCTAGGGGAGGGTGGGTGGGTGTTTGGGAGTTTAACGTATGTCTAGGGGAGTGTGGGTAGGTGTTTGAGAGTTCAACGTATGTCTAGGGGAGATTGGGTGGGTGTTTGGGAGTTTAACGTATGTCTAGGGAAGGGTGGGTGGGTGTTTGGGAGTTTAACGTATGTCTAGGGGAGGGTGGGTGGGTGTTTGGGAGTTTAACGTATGTCTAGGGGAGTGTGGGTATGTGTTTGAGAGTTCAACGTATGTCTAGGGGAGCTTGGGTGGGTGTTTGGGAGTTTAACGTATGTCTAGGGAAGGGTGGGTGGGTGTTTGAGAGTTTAACGTATGTCTAGGGGCGATTGGGTGGGTGTTTGGAGTTTAACGTATGTCTAGGGGAGGGTGGGTGGGTGTTTGGGAGTTTAACGTATGTCTAGGGGAGGGTGGGTGGGTGTTTGGGAGTTTAACGTATGTCTAGGGGAGAGTGGTGGGTGTTTGGGAGTTTAACGTATGTCTAGGGGAGAGTGGGTGGGAGGATTTACCTCTGATGCAGGTATTGCAACAGAAAAGAAAGTCACCGGGACAATGAGGACAAGCTCGTCAAGAAACAAGATAATCTTAGTGCTCATTATTGGAGCCTGCTGAAACATTTTTCATAAAATTAGTATACACGTAAAAGGATATGTATAAAACTGTGATTATTGGTTAATATATTATGTAAATTATAAACACTACTAGAATGATAAACATGCATGGGGCCAAAAAGAAGAAAATTAAAACTACAATCATGCATCATTGCCATGATTCCTCCTCTAACACCCCCCCCCCCTCCACACACACACTAGGAAATGACATGAAATAGAAAGACAACAATGATAAGCCTGATTTCGATGTGAGACCACACCCATTGACAATAGTGATAATAATATACAACACCTGTGGTATGTCCGTGTCTGAATATTGGGAATAAATTGGTTTGGTATTATTGTGTGTTTGCTGCGGTTCAAAAATTTTTGTTCGTATTAGATTCGCCTGCGATTTTCAATCAGATGAAGACACCTTTCGTGTGTACATTTCAGTGTGTTCACACACACACACACACACACACACACACACACACACACACACACACACACACTCTCTCTCTCTCTCTCTCTCTCTCTCTCTCTCTCTCACACACACACACACACACACACACACACTCTCTCTCTCTCTCTCTCTCTCTCTCTCTCTCTCTCTCTCTCTCTCTCTCCAGACCGAACTCCAGTGACAACAATCAAATACAACACCTGCACGATGTCCGTATCAGAATAATTGGAACCAATTGTATTTTGGTGTGCTTGATGCGGTTAAAACATAAAAATATAAAATATTCGTATTAGATTCGAATTCGGCTTTTAACCGGGTGAATATACATATCTTATATACCTTTTGGATGTGATCACACACACACACACACACACACACACACACACACACACACACACACACACACACACAATCATGGTCTATGAATAATTTTACTACGCTTGGTTGACGTCCACGGGTAATCGACTCTGAAAGGCGTTCCCAGGCTTGGTTCACAATCTAGGTCACACAAAGAGTTGCTGTACCGCTCGCCATCGTCATCCCTCTAGATCCTGTGTGGTGGAGTATCAGTGCGGGACCAAGTAATAGCTCAACATAAAGAAACGAACTGAATAAAAACAACTTTAGAACAGCTTGACTGCGCATGTTGGTCTTTTAAAAAGGAAAAGAGAAGAACGTGATCATATCCCCCCTCCCTCCCTCCTTCTCCCCCACCCCATGGTTTGATGTTTAAGGTCTTCTGTACTCTGCGAGACTGATTTTGAAGTAGGGTCGCTTGAAAATATCTGTACAAAGATTGGCCCTGTAGAGATTCGAACCCACGACCTAATCTCGAGTCCTGCGGTCGTTCTGAAATATGGGGTAGAGCGCATATGGGCTTTCCCGAGCGCAGAGACGTCATTTTGGCTTGAAGTGAGCTGAATGGAACTGGTGCAAAGACAGCAGTTGTCTAAAAGGACCTTACATCCTATCGCAATCAGCCCAATTAAAAAGAAAAAAAAATCGATCAGAATATCAAAAGGTTGAAACACGTTCACAGGACAACATACAAGACAAACTTCTTCTTAATTCTCCTCCTTCTTCATCTTCTACTTCTTCTTCTGATTATTATTTTTATTACTGGGAGCCGGGACAGCCGACTACTAGCGCGTTGGACTTTCAAGGCTCGGGTCGTGAGTTCGAATCCCGGCTGGGGCCAAATATTTGCGCTGGCCTTTTCCTCGTTGCCCCGTCTTTGATATCACCCGTACGCGGTGGAAAAGGACGTTACACTGCCAAACACCCCCCCCCCCCATATTATTATTATTATTATTATTATTACGACTCTTCTAATGCTCGAGTCGTGAGTTTGTATCCCGGCTGGGGCCAAATATTTGTGCTGGCTTTTTCATCGTTGCCCCGTCTTTGATATAACCCGTATGTGGTGGAAAAGGACGTTAAACCCCCAAACACCCACCCACCCACTGCTACGACTACTACTACTATCATCATCATTAGCATCATTGATATTAACATCAATATCAACATCAACATTAACATTATTACTATTATCGTCATCATCATCAGTATCATTGTCTTTTTCCAACACCCTACCAGTCCTTTTTCAGTTCTAATAAAAGACAGGAAAATTACGTTTTAAAGAACTCGGCTTGACTCCACCTGTCTACGTGAACTCTTTCAGCCTGTTTCTACTTGACTGCGCAGGATGACCCAGAGGCAATGGGCGTTGTACATAGCGTCAAAGGAAATGCGGGTAGGCGGGTAGGCGTATGCATGTAGAAGGATGGAACTCACCCGACAACTTAAGTAATCTACCGGTGCACCTCAGTCAGGAATTTGTCACTGCGGAAGGGCGTGTGCAATGGCGACCAGTGCTAGAGGTAGTGTGCTTGCTTTCTGTCTATTTTCTCTTCAAAAATCGTATTTGTCGATGTTTTTGATTTTGTGGAGTGTTTTGGAATGAATGAGGGTGAGTTGTGTTAGGTATAAGTTTGTTTCTTTTTGCGAATAGTTTTGGTCGGTTTGGTTTTTGTTCTGTGGCTTTCGACTAGGTCCGTATTCTTGCTCTGGATTCAGCTGGTGTGTGTGTGTGTGTGTGTGTGTGTGTGTGTGTGTGTGTGTGTGTGTGTGTGTGTGTGTGTGTGTGTGTGTGTTGCATATTTGTTGGTATGAGTGCGGGAGTACGCGCATTGAGTCACTTTGTGAGACGTTGCGCAAGATAAGTACGATTCACTATGATGATGATGATGATGATGGACTAAGATTTCGATGAATATTTAACCATTCCTATGGGAAATTTTAGTCAAATGAAGTCTTTATAGAAACACGAATAAAACACAGCTAAAATGGACTCCTAAGTTTTTCGACTATTTTGTTTTCGACCAATATCGGTCAGGGTGGACTTCCTGTCAATTGGTATCACACCAGTATCAATATTCTTGACAACATTTACGATTTGTTAACTCTGACCATAAACTTTTAGCGAACATTCCACGCACACCCTTACATTATCTTTGCCGTCGTCTTGAAAAGGGGCCGAAGCGGGATGGATTTGTTAAGGCATTTGGGCTCTTTTACTAGGTCGTGGTGTACATGTCTCCCCACCCTCGAATTTATTAGACACAAACTTGTGCGATCGGCCGTTATTTTGAATTTGTTTGTTTGTTTGTTTGTTTGTTTTCTAATGTATGGGTTTGGTTAGGTTTGTGTGTGTTTTTTTGTGTTTTTTGTTTGTTTGTTTGTTTTTGTTTTTGTTTTTTTTGTTTTTTGTTTTTTTTTGTTTGTTTGTTTGTTTTTGGGGGGGGTGTTGTTGTTTTCAGGTTTCTCTTTTTTTGTACGTTTGAGTATGACTGTGTATGTAAAGAGGGGGGAGGGGGGAAGGGGGGGGCAGTGTGTGTGTGTAGGTGCGCGTGTGCATCTACGTGTGCGTGTCTGTGTCTGTCTGTGTGTCTGTCTTTGTGTCTGTCTGTGTCTTCCCAACGTTGTCCAGTTTCGAATAACGTTACGTTACTTTTCTGTCTTCAGCTTTCTCCTCGGGTCACTCACAATGGCGGCCAGTCCAGAGTGTAGTGCTGATATTAGTCACCGCCTTCATCGGCACAGCAGCACAAAATAATGGTAAGTCTCACACTTTGTCTAACTTTACTCTCCAGTTTGTGTGATTCAGCTGTGTTTGAGTGCTGGCATTTGCCATTGTGTTTACAATTATTAAAAGAAGTGTTCTTGTTCAGTATTAGTGCAAGACAGTCTTCTGAGAGGTCAGGTTTCTTCTGTTCTTCGATTTTTCTCTGTTAATTTCTGTGATCAGCTATTTATAGTTTGGTTTTGTTTCGTTTAGTTATGTTGTTGTGTTGTGGTTGTGTTGTGGTTGTGTTGTGTTGTGTTGTGTTTTGTTGTGTTGTGTTGTGTTGTGTTGTGTTGTGTTGTGTTCCGTCTGTTCTGTTCTGTTCTGGTCTGGTCTGGTCTGGTCTGGTCTGTTGTTCTGTTGTGGTTCCGTTCTGTTCTGTTCTGTTCTGTTCTGTTCTGTACCGTTTCGTTCTGGTCTGGTCTGTTCTGTTCTGTTATGTTGTTCTGTTGGTTTAAACATTTGTTTATTGAACTTTATTGAATATCGCCGTCAAACAGCAACAGCATTAGAAGAGACCACAACAAGTTAAAACTTATACGCATCGCGTGCTTATCCGAACCAAGCTGTTAACACTGATGCATGGCGGAGAAATTGCCGTTGTTGTTCCGTTCTGTTTTGTTTTGTTAGTTCATCTAACGATACCATTGGTTGGTTGGTTGGTTGGTGTGTTTGTTGGTTGGGGTTTTTCCACCACATACGGGTGATATCAAAGACGGGACAACGAGGGAAAAAACCAGGGGCAAAAGTTTTGTTACTAGGATTCTTTCAATCTGAACAGTACTCGTTGTTATCAAACGTTTCCTCTTAAAACTAATCGTATATTACGTGATTCTTTTTTAAAGTTATTTTTCCTTTGGTTCGGAGTGGGGAGCCGGGGTGGCCGAATGGTAGAGCGTTGGACTTCCAATGCTCGGGTCGTGAGTTCGAATCCCGGCTGGGGCCAAATATTTGTGCTGGCTTTTTCACTGTTGCCCCGTCTTTGATATCACCCGTATGTGGTGGAAAAGGACGTTACACTCCCAAACACCCAACACCCACCCTTTGGTTCGGAGTTGATTGAGTTTTCAAGAAGAAAACTGTATTTTTTCCCGCGAGTTAAGAAAACCCATTATATCGCCAAGCCGAAAGACAGGGATCAGCGAGGGTAGGTAATCCAAACATGTTCAGGAACCGTAACCAAACCGAGAGAAAAAGATCTGGAAGGCAGGCACAGCAGGAGGCTAAACTTGGAAATTGTACCCCTGTCTAGTCGCTCTCGTTACACAAAATTAACATGGGTGCGGACGCGACGAGTTACAGGGGTGGTGAGGAGAGGGTGAAAAGAAGACAGACACTGAGAGACAGGGTGGGTGGATGGGTGTTTGGGGGTTTAACGTCCTTTTCCACCACATAGCACTGAGAGACAGACAGACAGATAGACAGAGAAAATGAATGAATGAATGAATCTTTCTTTCTTTCTTTTTTAACGGTAAAAAAGTTTTAAAAACACGTAAAGAGAAGAGGAGAGGCTTTCTTTCTCTCTTTTTTTCCTTATTCATTCTGGCGTGAACTTGTATATTTACTAGTTGTTTTAAACCAGCTTTTTACCATTTAACGAAGGGGCCTTCAAACTTGTGGCTGCCGCGAATTAGTCTTTGTCGCTGACGCAGCGTTAAGCCTTAAAATACTCACTCACTCACTCACTCACTCATTCTGGCGTTCTTAATGAGTCCGATTGTAGAATATGTGTTTTTTAAGCATTGATTTACAAGTTACAAAAGTTACATCAGCCTTATCGAAGCAGATACAATATGATACAAAATGCGCACTTTTGCCTGGGTGCGAACCGCCTCCCTGTGAGAGAAAGTACGCAGGACTAGTTTCGCTCGAGAAATATCTGAGGCAGAAATATCTCCAGCATATGATAACAATTAAACGAAACACGACTACGCTTTTGAAATCGCCCTCCCCCTCCCCTCCCCTCCCCGAGAAGCTGTTTAGATTCCTTTGTGAAGCAGAGGCTGTGGCGTTTGACTAAAAGTCTCAGCAGGAACACCATTCAGTGTAATGGCTGCTCCCATACAACTGGTGGGGGAGCTTTTTGTTCGCGAACTACCGGGTAAGGTTGACTCGGAGCGTACAGACACTGACCCAAAACAGACAGACATTTTTTTTTTATTGCATAGCTGAACAAGTTCGGCAGTGAAATTGTGTCAGCGTGAAAGGCGGGGCTGTTAATTTGGTCCCGATACTTTCACTGGCGTCTGGCTGTTCGGAGGTTGTATAGCTGTTTCCTGTCAGCTGTTGATATTTACGATGGCGTGCATGCAAAACACGCCGTTCTTTATGTTACGATTCATGTTTCGAATGGCGGTCAGGACCAAATCTGAATACACACACACACACACACACACACACACACACACACACACACACACACACACACACACACACACACACACACACACACACAAGCACGCACGCACGCACGCACGCACACACACACACACACACACACACACACACACACACACACACACACACACACACACACCTTATGCAATGGATGCACACACACACACACACACACACACACACACACACCTTATGCAATGGACACACACACACACACACACACACACACACACACACACACACACACACACACCTTATGCAATGGATGCACA
>JACVVK020000137.1:90000-115000 GCA_018292915.2 Batillaria attramentaria | reverse complement strand
GTGTGAAGGGGTGTATGTGTTGTGTTGTGTTGTGTTGTGTTGTGTTGTGTTGTGTTGCTTTGCGTTTGTTAATTCAGTGTGTGTTGTGGTGTGGTGTGTTGTGGTGTGAAGGGATGTATTTGTTGTGTTGTGTTGTGTTGCTTTGCGTTCCGTTATATCGTGTTAATTCAGTGTGTGTTGTGGTGTGGTGTGTTGTGGTGTGAAGGGGTGTGTTTGTTGTGTTGTGTTGTGTTGTGTTGTGTTGTGTTGTGTTGCTTTGCGTTCCGTTATATCGTGTTAATTCAGTGTGTGCTGTGGTGTGGTGTGTTGTGGTGTGATGGGGGTGTGTTTGTTGCGTTGCGTTGAGTTTGCGTTCCGTTATATCGTGATAACTGTGTGCTGTGGTGTGTTGTGTTGAGTGGTGAGGGGGTGGGTGCTGTTATGTCGGGTAGGGTGGAGTTGAGTTGAGTTGGGTGGGGTGGCTTTTGTGTTGTTGGGTTGGGTAGGTCTGTGTTCGGTAGGTGGTTTGGGTTAGGTATGATTTTGGTGAGACGGAGGTTTATTGCGATCGTAATGTACACACACTTCATGTACATGTACTTCTTTTCCACGTGGTGTAGTCTTTTCCGAGGCCGGTTCCCGACCAGGAACACTAACTTAGCTACCTCCGGCACCTTGGTTGATATTATTGGACTCTGCTATCACTCTGTGTGTGTGTGTGTGTGTGTGTGTTTGTGTGTGTGTGTGTGTGTGTGCGTGCGTGCGTGCGTGCGTGCGTGCGTGCGTGCGTGCGTGCGTGCGTGCGTGCGTGTGTGTGTGTGTGTGTGTGTGTGTGTGTGTGTGTGATTTGGGATGTGTGTGTGTGTGTGTGTGTGTGTGTGTGTGTGTGTGTGTGTGTGTGTGTGTGTGTGTGTGTGTGTGTGTGTGTGTGTGTGTGTGTGTGTGTTTTGTATTGCATAAAGAATATACGTATCGTGGTTTCTACATAGTCTAAAACGTATAACCCGCTATAGACCTACTGATATGATTTTTTTCCCATCTGTCTATCAGCGACCAGCCCTACCAGCCCTACAAGTCCGACATCACCCACCACTCCCGCACCTACTGAAGGTTGTCTATATAACTTTGTCCAGTTTTCTTCTGTTGACTTTTCATTCGTTATGCTCGCTGTCGATGAGTTTTTAATGTGTTCAGCATTTTGTCCTCTCGTCTCTACATGTCAGTAAGTCTGAAAGGGAAGTGATTTTACATGCGCGCGCTCACTCAGTCACACACACACACACACACACACACACACACACACACACACACACACACACACACACACACACACACACACACACACACACACCACTATCGAGTGTAGCCGCGGTGTTCTATTTCGTGTGTTATTCTCGCAGTAATAATTATTTCGTTCTGAACACGAAACGTGAACTTAAAGGAAATCGATTTGGTTAGTGTTGACTAAAACGGTAAGTGATGGGGATGGGAGGGGGGGGGGGGCTTAACACATGCGGTGAGGGGTGTAACACATGCGGTGAGGGGTGTAACACATGCGGTGAGGGGTGTAACACATGCGGTGAGGGGTGTAACACATGCGGTGAGGGGTGTAACACATGTGTTATCAGTATCACCACTGTGATGACTGGGCCTAACGTGACTCTGTGTCGTTCACCAGGAAACATCCGACTGTCTGACGGCGCAACTCCTGAGACAGGGAGACTGGAAACTTATGATGGTACAGCCTGGTATCCGGTCTGTTCCTCTAACTTCAAAAATTACGCGGCTGGTTTGGCGTGTGAGGAACTTGGCTTTCAGCAGTGAGTACAGTAGTATTAGTCATCATCATCATCATCATCGTCATCAGTAACATCAAAATCAACATCAACGTCAATATCAGAATCGGGGAGCCGGGGTGGCCGAATGGTAGAGCGTTGGACTTCTAATGCTCGGGTCGTGAGTTCGATCCCGGGTGGGGCCAAATATTTGTGCTGGCTTTTTCATCGTTGCCCCGTCTTTGATATCACCCGCATGTGGTGGAAAAGGACGTTAAACCCTCAAACACCCACCCCACCCCCAATATCAGAATCATCCCAGTGTACTCCTGAGCAACAACAACAACAACAACAAAACACACACACACACACACACACACACACACACGTTTGAAAGGCGGGTGGGTGGGTGTTTGGGAGTTTAACGTCCTTTTCCACCACATAAGGGTGATATCAAAGACGGGGCAACGAGAAAAAAAGGCCAGCACAAATATTTGGCCCCAGCCGGCGGGATTCGAACTCACGACCCGAGCATTGAGAGTCCAACGCTCTACCATTCGGCCACCCCGGCTCCCCATTGGTATCAAGTGGTTTCAATACATATTTTATATATTCACATGTTATTATTAGTACTTTAACCCTTTTAGCCCTGAAGGAATCTCAATAGCGAAAACGCTCTCTGCCTGGGAGTTTTTCAAGTGTGCTAGATCTAAAGCTGGGCTCTTGCATACAAAACCCTATTTCTCATGAAGTATTGGATCCATCCTATAGGGGAATCTTCCACTGTGCAGAGCGTATGAGAGTCGGTCACATACACGCATATTATTGTTAGGGTCTACGAGACCGTAGGTGATACGGTGGCAGGGCTGAAAGTGTTAAAGGGTGCGGGAATTTGAGGAGATTTGCGTGTTGCACGTGATTCAGTATACGGTAAACGCTAGTCACCGACCAGCAAGAGCACCATATCAATTTTTAGTTTGAGCAGTGATGTTGCCAGGATCTTTTTTCTTCGGCGATTTAGCCGAAACAGCCATGAAAGTTTCGGCTTTTTACAGAAAGTTTCCGGTGGCTCTCTCTGCCGAAGCAGTTTCAGAAGTTTTTTTCGACTAGATTCCCTACTGTTACGTGCTCCCTCCACCTCCATGAATTAAAGATGTTCAGTCTGTAGATACATATCCTCGCAATAAATCAAGTCTTTAGAGTAAAAGTTGCGTTCTCGTGGAAATCACTTGAAACCGAAAGTTGCATTTTCTTGGAAATTAGTCCAGCCAGCACAGGAATCTCGCAGAAACGGACATAATCGAGCCGATTCACTCGTGAAAACTTCAGCTCGGCCAGCCGACATGACAGACAGATTATCGGCTTTTTCAACCCCAAAAAAATCGGCTTTTAGCCGAGATCCGACCCCAAACGACATCCCTGTTGAGTGACAAAGGGTCCGAATGTCGAAAACGAGCTGTAAGAAAATTTAAGTGGAGTGCGGGGGAGGAGGGCGAGATAGAGGAGAGGGGGGGGGGGAGGGGGATGTAGGAAGAGGGAAGATGGAAGGGGCGTCGTCTCGAATTCCGCCGGAGGTGGAAAGCCGCAGGACCCTGACAGATGTCCCGCTGAGTAGCGGCCCAGAAGCTAGAAAATCTCGACCTGGTATAGAACCCAGGCTCCACCATGACATTACTCCACGGTAGAAGGGTGCACTCTCTCTTTATGTGGGGGAGCCGGGAAAACCGATTGGTGGAGCGTTGGACTATCAATGGCCGGGTCGTGAGTTCGAATCCCGGCTTGGGCCAGATAATTGTGACGGGTGACAGTGGGCCAGTATGTCCTGCCTGTGGAATCACTGTTCACCCCATTTGTACTTCGGCAGTGATCATACGTATGTAAGCTTACCTTATTCTTATCTAGTCTTTTTTTAGTCTTCTTTTCGTGTTTCTTTTCTTCTTCTTTTTTCTTCTGTGTTTACTTACTTTTTGTGCTTAAATTTATTTCTCATGAGTAATGTTTCTCAACAGATCTGACGCAAATTATACGGAAGTGTCGAGTAGCGGTGGTCTCCCTTGCCGACACCAGTATAGTTGCGGTGGGACGGAAGTGACGATATACGACTGTCCCAACTTCCGTTACCCCCAAAACGACACTCAGATGACAACGTACTGCAACGCTACGCCGGGTGACTGCAATTACGTCCAGATCACCTGTGTCGTGCGTAAGTTTTTGGGATTATGGTGTGATGTGATATGATGTGTGGTGCGGTGCGGTGCGTTGCCGTGCAGTGCGCTGCGGTGTTGGTGGTGTTGGGAGGGAGGGGGGAGTTTAGGATGGTATTGGGTGGGGTGCCCACGCCGTCCGCCGGGAGATTACTCTAAAGGCGCGTCTTAATATGCCCGAACAAGTCCGATCAACCACGAAGAGCGAAGGAAAAATGCTTCGCCCGAAACATTTTGGGGCCTCGCGAGGAGATTTTGGACAGTTCGGGCTTCGGTCGACATGCAGTGCGAAGAACCCCGATCAACCGCGAATGATTTCGCCAGACGTATCTGATTGGCTGGTCCAGATTCGCCAGTTATCTGATTTCAAGATGGCGGAGGGTCGCGCTCGTACATGGCCGGTGTCGGTTCAAAGTTGCAAGCATTAATATTTCGGCATTGAAGACGTTTCTTGGTGCTGCTGGAATACATTGATTAGTAAGGATAGTGTGCATTTGACTTACAATGCTACAGGTGAAGTAAGAATGCGAAATATCGGTGATTACGGCGTTTTTGCTTCGCATGCTAACGCCGTCTGCTCGCTTGGCGGTGTGCGACAGCCGGGCTCGCGTCGTCAGATGGCGAGTACCGAGTCAACGTTCTAGTCGCTGATATTTCAGGCATCTATAACTTTCATGGCTCACTTGCGTCACTCTGATTACTGAGGTAGTGTAGAATTTTGATTTTGTTTGCTAAAATTGATGCAAAACCGCGACATTGTTGTTGGTATGACGTTTTTCTTCCGCCGTGTGCTGGTGACCGTCTGCTACGCCGGTGTACCGGCTCGTAACTGTCTGTCGGTTCAATGGTTTCGTTGGTGATTATTTCGGTTTTTTAATGCAATTCATGGTGCAGTTGGGTCACATTGATTAGTTCAGATAGTGCCCTTTTGAGTGCGTAAAGCCATGTTGTCGTGTAACCCCTTGATTTCCCTAAAAGGCTACAGTTGCTACGAGACGCACTTCACTGGTAAGCTCACAATCGGGGCGATTGCTATTTTCCTTCGGTCACGTGTCATGAATGCTTGACGCCTAGTTAGTACGTAGAGGCCACGCCGAATAAAGCCGAAGAAATTCGGTTGTCTTCGCCGAGGACCTCTTCGGGCATAATTAAGACGCGCCTTTAGCTTTCACCTTACTATTTACATTGCCAGCGAGTCCAGCGAGTTTAGCTGCACGCATGCATTTTGTCAATACATCAGAATATTTCGGATTTTGTATAGTGTGTCTGTCACGTACTGCAAGTCAGTGGCCGTCCTCAGATCAGGCTCCTGTTCACGTGAGTTCAGTTTTCAGTGCAGCTACACTGAGTAGACTCGTGGGCCTCTTGCCCATTTTGTTAGTGCGATATTGAGCTGACCCGTTTTTGTACCCCCTTTCGTGGCCTGTACAGCCTGGACAATCTTCCTATTTGTGTAAGTCCTGTAAATTGCCTGTACCTGTGGGAAGACGTGGGTCGAGACTTTGTGGGACCTTCTCTGGGTTAGGGTCTGCGAACGGGACACGTGCTCGTATATATATATATATATAAAACTGCAAAATGTATATATATCCTTAGAGGGAATTGTTCTTTCGCAAACGTTACACGTCTGTTTGTATTCATGTACATGGATTTTTTACGTTCTTGTTTTTGCAGTACTCACAACGTCACCAACCTCGCCCACATCACCAACTTCACCTACATCTCCGACCAGCCCCACATCGCCCACATCTCCTACATCACCCACGTCGCCCACATCGCCTACATCACCCACATCTCCCACATCGCCCACCTCGCCTACTTCTCCAACATCACCCACTTCGCCTACATCGCCCACCTCGCCTACATCGCCCACCTCGCCTACATCGCCCACCTCGCCTACTTCACCCACCTCGCCTACATCGCCCACCTCGCCTACTTCACCCACATCTCCTACTTCTCCAACATCACCCACCTCGCCTACATCACCCACTTCGCCTACATCGCCCACCTCGCCTACATCGCCCACCTCGCCTACATCTCCCACATCGCCCACCTCGCCTACTTCTCCAACATCACCCACCTCGCCTACATCACCCACTTCTCCTACATCGCCCACTTCGCCTACATCGCCCACCTCGCCTACATCGCCCACATCGCCTACATCGCCTACTTCACCCACATCTCCTACTTCTCCAACATCACCCACCTCGCCTACATCACCCACCTCGCCTACATCACCCACTTTACCTACATCGCCCACCTCACCTACATCGCCCACCTCTCCTACATCACCCACCTCGCCTACATCACCCACCTCGCCTACATCACCCACTTCTCCAACATCACCCACCTCGCCCACATCCCCTACATCACCCACATCACCCACTTCTCCAACATCACCCACATCTCCTACATCACCCACTTCCCCAACATCACCCACTTCGCCTACATCACCCACTTCCCCAACATCACCCACTTCGCCTACATCACCCACTTCCCCTACATCACCCACTTCCCCAACATCGCCCACTTCGCCTACATCACCCACATCTCCTACATCACCCACATCTCCATCACCCACCTCGCCTACATCACCCACATCTCCTACATCACCCACTTCTCCAACATCACCCACCTCGCCTACATCACCCACCTCGCCTTCATCACCCACATCACCAGCCTCTCCTACTTCCCCGACCACTTCTGCGCCAGAACAAGGTATTATTTTAAAGTTTTGTTCTGTGTTCTCACTTTCAGATCTTTGCAGCTGTTATCTGTTTGCCAGTTTCATGTAGCTTCGTGCCAGCTTCATGTATTCACAATTAAGACTGAAAACACGCGAGCACACACACACACACACACACACACACACACACACACACACACACACACACACACACACACACAATTACCGCTATTACACTTATTTCGTTCTGTTCACAAAACTTGAACCGAAGGAAATCGAAGTCGGTAGTGTTGCCTAAAATGGTGGGGTTGCTAGGAGGGGTGGGGGGGGGGGGTGGAGCTTAACACATGCGGTGAGGGGTTTAACACATGTATTATCAGTATCAACACTGTGATGACTGGGCCTAACGTGACTCTGTGTCGTTCATCAGGAAACATCCGACTGTTTGGGGGCGCAACTCCTGAGACAGGGAGACTGGAAACGTTTGATGGTACAACCTGGTATCCTGTCTGTTCCTATAACTTCAAAAATTACACGGCTGGTTTGGCGTGTGAGGAACTTGGCTTTCAGCAGTGAGTACAGTAGTATTTATCATCATCATCGTCATCATTAACATCAATCATGTATCAACATCAACATTCATACATGTATTTACACCTTGTTTTATTGTCTTCCTTTTATTTTGGTGTGTCGAAGAAGGACCTTGATTAGCCGCGAAATAGTCTTTGTTGCTTGTGCGGCGTCAAACACTAACTAACTAACTAACTAATTAACCTCTTCTACCCTCTGGAGGAATAGGACCTTGATTAGCCGCGAAATAGTCTTTGTTGCTTGTGCGGCGTCAAACACTAACTAACTAACTAACTAATTAACCTCTTCTACCCTCTGGGGGACTAGGACCTTGATTAGCCGCGAAATAGTCTTTGTTGCTTGTGCGGCGTTAAACACTAACTAACTAACTAACTAACTAACTAACTAACACATATACAAACGCACGTACATACATACTGACTATATCTTCACTCGTATCCATACACTGATATATACATACATGCATACATACATACACACATACATACACACCAGTGCACACACACACACACACACACACACACACACGCGCGTCGCATATCCATACTTACACGCCTACTCAAACAAGCATACAAAGACATAACATGCACGGGTAAGTACGCTCAAACATAAGTTAGTCAGTTATTTAGTTAGGGTTTAACGCCGCGCACACAAAATAAAAGAATCAAACATAAATACAAACGCATTTAAATACATACTGATGCAAATGCGTATACACATGTACCTACACATACGTATGCATATACATACCTATATACGATGTATACGGGTGACGCGTGACGGTGGTTGAGTACGTCCTGCCTATTGAACCTCTGTTTACTCCATTTCTAAGTTGGCAGTGAACATGCTCATGTAGGCTTACCCTATTCTTTTCTCGTTGTTTTCATTCTCCTTTTTTCTTCTGTTTCTTCTTTCTTGTGGTTAAAATTATTTCTCGGGAGTACTGTTTCTCAAACAGGTCTGGTGCCAGTTATACGGAAGTGTCGAGTAGCGGTGGTGTCCCTTGCCGACACCAGTATAGTTGCGGTGGGGCGGAAGTGACGATATACGACTGTCCCAACTTCGCTTACCCCCAAAACGACGCTGGGATGACAGCGTACTGCAGCACTACGCCGGATGACTGCAATTATGTCCAGCTCACCTGTGTCGTGCGTAAGTTGGTGTGTGTGTGTGTGTGTGTGTGTGTGTGTGTGTGTGTGTGTGTGTGTGTGTGTGTGTGTGTGTGTGTGTGTGTGTGATGTGGCGTGATTTGATATTATGTGGTGTGGTGTGGTGTGATTTGATATTATGTGGTGTGGTGTGGTGTGGTGTGGTATGGTGCTGTGCGGTGCGGTGCGTTGTTGTTGTTGTTGTTGTGTGTGTGTGTGTGTGTGTGTGTGTGTGTGATTTGATATTATGTGGTGTGGTGTGGTGTGGTGTGGTGTGGTGTGGTGTGGTGTGGTGTGGTGTGGTGCTGTGCGCTGCGCTGCGGTGCGCTGCGGTGCGGTGCGTTGTTGTTGTTGTTGTTGGTGTGTGTGTGTGTGTGTGTGTGTGTGTGTGTGTGTGTGTGTGTGTGTGTGTGTGTGTGTGTGTGTGTGTGTGTGTGTGTGTGTGTGTTTTGGGGGTTTGTTTGTTTGTTTGTTTGTTTGTTTGTTTGTTTATTTGTTTGTTTGTTTGTTTGTTTTGGTTTTGGTTTTGGTTTTTTTTCCGGGGGGTTGGGTGTGGGGGATGTAGTTTGGGATGGGATTAGGTTGGGCAGGTGGGATGGGATGGGGTTGGGTGGGATGGGGTATATGGTATTGGATGGGGTTGGGTTTGATTGGGTGGGATTGGGTTTGGGTGGGATTGGGTTTGGGTGGGGTGTTTGCCGGAGTGGGGTTGAGTTCGGTAGGGTGTGCTGTGTGTGGGTGCGGTGGGGCTGGGTGGAATGGCGTTAATATTGGGTGGGTCTGGGTTCGGCTGGGGTGGCTAGGGTTGAGTTGGATGGGGCGGGGTGGGGTTGGTGATGGGGTTGTTGAGGATTGTTGCCATCGTAGGGTATTTCTTTTCCGCGTGATGTAGTCTTTTCCGAGGCCAGTTCCCGGCCATCAACACTAACTTATCTACCGCCAGCAGCTTGGTTGATATTATAAGACTCCTCTATCACTTAGTTTGTGTGTGTGTGTGTGTGTGTGTGTGTGTGTGTGTGTGTGTGTCTGTGTGTGTCTGTGTGTATTTGCAGTACCCACAACGTCACCAACCTCGCCCACATCACCAACTTCTCCTACCAGCCCAACCAGTCCAACATCTCCAACTTCGCCTACATCACCCACTTCTCCTACCTCGCCCACATCGCCTACATCACCCACTTCTCCTACCTCGCCCACATCGCCTACATCACCCACATCACCAACTTCGCCTACATCACCCACCTCGCCCACATCACCCACCTCGCCTACATCACCCACTTCTCCAACATCACCCACCTCGCCTACATCACCCACTTCTCCAACATCGCCTGCAACATCCATGTCTTTTACATCACCCACCTCGCCTACATCACCCACCTCGCCCACCTCGCCTACATCACCCACCTCGCCTACATCACCCACCTCGCCTACATCGCCCACCTCGCCTACATCACCCACTTCTGTGACCAGCCCAACGCCAGAGCCCGTCACAACACAAGAAGAGCTGGCGTCAACGGAGGAGACTGTGGCTGGTCGTGGCTCTACACCGACGGGTAAGCTGCGAAGCTTAAATAGAGGTCACATCCACCTCGTTTGAGATGAAGTCGGCGGCTTAACGGTTTGAGCGTTGGACTCGAGATTGATAGGCCCCGGGTTCGAATCCCGACAAGGCCGAAGGTTGTTTTTTTTTTCGCGTTGCCCCGCTTCCACTGACTGTGAACTGGATGTAACTTGTCCATTATAGTCAAGGATACATAAAATGTGGCCGAACTGACTGGATTGATTAAGTGTTCAGCTGGACTGTTCAGTTAGGGCAGCTATCCCCTCCCCCCATAATCTGCCTCTAAGGGCCATCTCCTTTCATCTCATTGTGGCGTTGGACGATAAACCCAACCAACCAACCAACCAACCAACGTCGTTTGAATTGGAAAGTTCAAGAGTAAACACACTCAGAGTTCTATTTGTTCTGTATCTGCCCCCCCCCCCCCCCAAAAAAAAAAAAAAAAAAAATCTCGTTTCAATAAACAAGACACACAGACACGCCGAGTTACAACCTAACTCTGGCTGTCATTGAGCAAACAAGTCGAAACGCAAGCCGAAAGCACAGCGTCTGCCATGTTTTTTCTCTTACTACTCTATTAAAAGCATCGCCTGATTCCAAGGTTTTCGATTTTTTTTTCAGAGTGGTGGAAACTGGTCGTCGGCTTGAGTGTTGGGGTATCTCTGCTCCTCATTCTGCTTGGATTGGTGTACTGCTTTGTCTGCGGCGGAGCTAGGAGGAAAGACCAGGAGGATTCACCTAGAAGGTGAGGTTGCACCCTGATGTTCCATTTCCCTTTAGGTTGCTCCCCGTTTTGGCGCTTACGTGTATATTATAGCGTTCAGGGCCCGCATGTAAAAGTCGGGGTTAGGGAGTTTAGCCCCGCGTTAGAGTCTAACCTCGAACTAAATTAGCTCTAGGGTTAAATTTTCTGTTGTTTAAATCAGGAAGCGGGTCCATTCCACCATGGTGCCTAAGCCGCTATAGAAGGTCTTTCTTTCTTTGCTTCCTTTTTTATTTAATTTTGTTCTGGGGTTTCTTTTGTCCTAGTCTGGGTTAGGCCCGTAGCCGTGGGTTAAATTAACCTCGAGTTCTATATACGGGCCCAGCTGTCTGTAGTGTATCTGGGGCGGTCGGTGGCCGAGTGGCTGCGAGACCACGCCACCAATGCGAGAGGTCAGGTTCGAGTCCCACACTCGGGGCGAAGAATGTTTCCTTCTCGAACATGGCACCGTTCATTCGGGCCGATCGTCGGGGGTTCTGTCCGGGTACTCCGGCTTCCTCTCCCTCTGTTTTGGAAATGTTCAGCCCTCAAAATCTGAAAATAATTGCAAATCTAAATTCCGAAATTGAAATAGATGAGCTGACCCTTCGCACCACGTGATTGTAATGTATTCATGTCCAGTGTGTAAGGGAATGCGTGTGATTCACATGAGCGTGCGTGTTGGGTTCAGCTCGCGGCGCTTTGAGCCAATTGAAGAAAGGCTTTTGCGGTCCTTGTTTTAATGATCCAAACTGATTTATAATTTGTGGTGAAGCAGAGATTTTTTTTCTTTAAATGTTCCTGATGAGTTGACTTGTTACATTTTTGAAAATCTGAAGTCTTATACATGTGCGATATATTTCAGTTTCCTTCTCTTGAATACATCTATTACATAAAGGATGTAGATCCAGAACATAATTACGTCATAATTGCGTCATGTCACCTTGCGTTTCAGTCGTCGAGATTCAGAGTCGGTGCCTCCAGTAGTGTGGACCAGTCGTTCTGCTCCTTTGTGGAGATCCAGCGTCAGTACGTTTGCACCGAGTAAGTCTACCCCTCGCCTCCCCCCCCCCCTCCGCCTCCCCCCTACCCCCTCCAATTCTCCTTTGCCTCTCTCACGCCTTACCCGTTTCAGTGTTCGTAGCAGTGCATTTGGGATTTTTGTGAAAGATGTGATGTATTCTTTTAAACTGAATGTTATTATTTTATCAGATCTAATTGCAATTGCTTGGGGGGGGGGAGGGGGGGGTGGGGAGGAGAGAAAGGGAGAGGAGGGGGGTGTGGTGGGGAGAGACAGACAGACAGACACAGAGAGAGGGAGAGGATAAGTGATTAAGTGATGGTATTATATGAACTGTGATGGTTTGTTAAGTTCTTGTACATGCCAAACCAGTTTTATGTTGTTTTTATTGGATTAGAATTTTAATATTTCATTCCAGCTGTGAGTCCAAAGCCAAAGACGATTTTCCATTCGTGACTTCTCATTTATGGACAATAAAGTTGTTGTTTTTTTAATTCGAATTTGAATTTCTGTTCCTCTAAAATGAACTTTTCTGATAAACAGTACAACATTGTGCCTGCTGTCTTTCCACGCGAGTATGTGCCTATGTGTGTGTGCGTGCGCGCGTGCGTGCGTACGTGCGTGTTAATTATTTGAGTTTTATTTTAATCATGAAAAATATATATGCCTGTTGCTTACCGGTGATTTTTTTTTTTCAGCACCGCGTCCTCCGATCTACTATGGATATTACGAACCTATGACTGTATGAGGTAAACACATTGCAGACAGAACTCGGACTTGAACTTTTCTTGACAATGAAGGGATTACTTGTATTAGGCCATTTTGGTGCATTTGGTGGGAGGGGATGGGGGGGGGGTAGAGGAACGCACGCACGAGCTAGTGAGCGCACTTTATTTTACATCTGCAACAGTACAGTACTGTTGTGACAACTATGATAAATAGCGTCATTTTCAGTTGGGGTAGGGGAGGGGAGGGGGGGGGGAGAAAGAGAGAGAGGGTGTGTGTGTGTGTGTGTGTGTGTGTGTGTGTGTGTGTGTGTGTGTGTGTGTGTGTGTTCGTCTTTTTTATAGGAAAGCAAAATGTATTTCTTGACCCTTCCATAAGCAGAATCAGAATTGTTTATTGATAGGCCTTAGGCCCATTTAAAGTTGAGTGACAACCAGACATTCTCAGTGACACACATCAGTATATAAGCAGTATCGTTGTTTTATTAATTTACCTCCAGAAGGACAATAAGTGTGGGATTTTCACTGTGTTTAGATTTCTTTCCTTCAAATGTGCAAACTGCATTTCCATATTTTTCTCACGTTTTTCATAATACGCCATTTTCTATCTTCGTGACTCACAGAGCGTCTGCATTTGAAACCAGGAGCTTCGGCACTGCCAAAAATGAAACAGAAAATCATCCGCTCTCACTCCAAGAACATCGAAGACAACTCGAAACATGACCAGTACAGGAACTAAGCCAAGAAATCCACCTCAGCCGAGAGTAAACTGCGCACTGTGCAGTACAGCAAAAAGCACGTGCTCGTTCGGCTTAAGTCCAAGTCTGATTACGACAAAATTATGTTCGGAGAGAGAGAGACACTTTCATGGAACTGCCCCGCAGGACACTATAGCTACAGGCGAAATAAAAAAAAAGGCTTTTTTGAACTCTTCTCTTACTATGGACGGCGAGGGATCGTCCAGTTTTCGGTAGGCAAAACACAAATAAAATGACCAGTTTTCTTCTTTGTCTAAACTGTAAAAGGAGCGTAAAAAAAAATTAATGTTTCTTTTGTTGTAAGGAAGAGTTAAAATTTGAAGTCACAATGCCACTGGTGTCAGTGTTTGTTTGTTTGTTTGTTTGTTTGTTTGTTTGTTTGTTGTTTTTGAGGGGGGGAGGGGATGCTTGTTGTCGTCGTTTATTCCCCCTCGGACTGTCCTGTCACTGTATTTTTTTAATAGGATTTGTTGTTGTCGTCACTGTATGCCCTTTTTCGTGCACCTTACCAGTGGCATAAATCACTATAATCACATATTTCACTTTGAATTGTTGTTAATTTATGCATTTACAATCAGAATAATATATTACTTCTTACTGCCCTTGTTGTCTTGTGTTCATGAAGCTTACTGTGTTCGCAGCGCTTTTGTTTTCGTATTCGTGGTGTTTATAACTGCAATGACAACTGATTTGGGAAAATGCAGACACACGTTTACCGTCATTTGAAGAGAAAGGTCTCAGCGCCTACCAGATCAAGAAATGTAGGTCAGGGGGTTCGAGACCATGCCACCAATGCGAGAGTTTTCAAACAATTTTTTTTTTTCGTCAAAAGTTTCCAAACAATTTTTTTTTTTTCGTCAAAAGTTTCCAAACAAAATGTTTCTTTGTCAAAAGTTTGCGAACAAAATGTTGGGGGTTTTTTGGTCAAAAGTTTCCAAACAGATTGTTTGTTTGTCAAAAGTTTCCAAACAAAATGTTTCTTTGTCAAAAGTTTCCAAACAAAATGTTTCTTTGTCGAAAGTTTCCAAACAAAATGTTTCTTTGTCAAAAGTTTCCGAAGAAAATGTTCCTTTGTCAAAAGTTTCCAAACAAAATGTTTCTTTTTATTTTGTTTTGTTTTTTGTTGTTGTTGTTGTTGTTTGTTTTTGTTGTTTTGTTGTTTTTTGGGGGGGTTGTTTTTTTGTTTTGTTTTTTTTTGGGGGGGGGTGGTCAAAAGTTTCCAAACAAAATGTTTCTTTTTATTTTGTTTTGTTTTTTGTTGTTGTTGTTGTTGTTTGTTTTTGTTGTTTTGTTGTTTTTTTTTGGGGGGGGGTTGTTTTTTTTGTTTTTTTTTTTGGGGGGGGGGGGGGGGGGTGGTCAAAAGTTTCCAAACAAAATGTTTCTTTGTCAAAAGTTTCCAAACAAAATGTTTCTTTGTCGAAAGTTTCCAAACAAAATGTTTCTTTGTCAATAGTTTCCGAACAAAATGTTTCTTTGTCAAAAGTTTCCAAACAAAATGTTCCTTTGTCAAAAGTTTCCAAACAAAATGTTTGTTTTTGTTTTGGGTTTTTTTTTTTGTCAAAAGTTTCCGAACAAAATGTTTCTTTGTCAAAAGTTTCCGAACAAAATGTTTCTTTGTCAAACGTTTCCAAACAAAATGTTTCTTTGTCAAGAGTTTCCAAACAAAACGTGTCTTTGTCAAGAGTTTCCAAACAAAATGTTTGTTTGTCAAAAGTTCCCAAACAAAATGTTTGTTCGTCAAAAGTGTTTTTGAGTTATTTTCTTCTGATGTTTGTCACTGGGCCCGCGGCAATGATTTCAAGAGGGTAATACAGGGGTTTCCCGTCTCCTCAATCTACTGTCTCTGGTCTAAGGAAACATTACTTCACTCTCAAAGACGCGGTTTTCTGCCCACCTTCAGGGGAGCCAGGGTGGCTGAATGGTAGAGCGCTGGACTTTTGTTGATTTGTGATGGTAGATGTGCTGTCTATAATCCTGAAGAAACCTAACCGCACCTCTCCCCTCCCCCCCCCCCCATCCTTTCCCTGGCGCTTTCTCTTTTAATTTATTATTATTATTGTTATCATCATCATTATTAGGTGGCTGAATGGTAGAACGTTGGACTGCTAATGCTCGGGTCGTGAGTTCGTATCCCGGCTGGGGCCAAATAATTATTTGCTGGCTTTTTCATCGTTGCCCCGTCTTTGATGTCACCAGTATGTGGTGGAAAAGGACGTTAAAACCCCCAAACACCCAACACCCTTCTGCCCACCGTCAGTTCGCTTCTAGTAACTCGATGATAATTCCTCTACTGCGCTAGGCCAGCTTTGGAACAGTTTCGCTCGTGAGTGCGCTTGTACGCTCGAAATACTCTATCTTGATGATTAGTACAGCTCTGAATGCGATACAATGTTGTGTACACTTTGCGCGAGCGGTGGAACGTTCAACTTCTACGACTGTTGTTACACTGCTGGAGAACTCAGTGAAGTCGCCGTGTCAGTCGAGTACGCTTCTGTTGGCTCAGTGCCAGCATGACAGACGCTGTCACTGTGCAGGTGATAGATACCCCGAAAACAGTTCAGAGCGTTCTGTGAGCATTTAAAATGGTAGCGTTGTACGCAGTCAAGAACGGCGCGGGTGTCTTTCAGTTTAAATGTTATTCAGATATCATGGCGGTGTGCAGTAAACCGATGCCGTGTGCAATAGGTGCCGGGTTCGAGTCCCCGGTGGGCAGGAATATGGTGGGATTTTTCCGTACCATATCGAGTCAAATCCATGTGCAGACTCGTTTACGGTGCCTGTCTCGCCATCGTGTACATGTTACAGTCAAAGCTGGAAATTAGTCATTTCCGAACATTTCAGGCATTCCCAGAGAATGACTGAAAATGGATTTACTGGGTTTGCCTGATTGTCATTTTGACCGTCAGGCATTCCCGGAGAATGACTAATTTCCAGCTTTAACTGTAACATACACACGCACGCACAAACATCAAGTGTGCACGCTAAAAATCCCACGTTCATCTTTCGAAGAAGAGTAGGCTGTGGCCGGTGGCGTGGTAAAACAGAAATACTGTCGCACGCACCAGAGTGAATAGCAGGGTGGAGGTTTGCACATAAAGTAGCGCTTTGCGGCAGCAGGCTTTCGCTGCTTCGTCCTCCAGCCCTGCGGCGCCGTGAGCAATTCAGCAGAGATGGATATGTGCGCCGAGGAGAAGTCTACCATACCATAAACCTGACTTAATCGAGGCTGTGCCTACGTGCGTTTACCTACGCTGTTTTCGTTTCCATCTGTTGATGATGTTTATGTTGTGATTTGAGCATATTCATTTTTCATAAGCGCTCTGATGAAAACTTTTTAATATAATACTGTATATAAACATCGCTAGACAGCTGACTGTTTATCACATTGACTTTCTGTGGCAATACACTTAATGATTGAATGAATCAGCTTCTGTTTTATGTTAGATAGAGAGAGAGAGAGAGAGAGAGAGAGGTGTGCGGGGGCGGGGGGGGGGAGCTGGGAGTTTAACGTCCTTTTCCACCTCGTAAGGGTGATATCAAAGACGCGGCAACGAGAAAAAGGCCAGGGCAAATATTTGGCCCCAGCCGGGATTTGAACTCACGACCCGAGCATTGAGAGTCCGACGGTCTACCATTCGGCTATCCCGGTTCCCTGTAAAAGAGAGGGTGGGGTGGGTGGGTGTTTGGGAGTTTAACGTCCTTCTCCACCACATACGGGTGATATCAAAGACGGGGCAACGATGAAAAAGCCAGCACAAATATATGGCACCAGCCGGGATACGAACTCACGACCCGAGCATTAGAAGTCCAACGCTCTACCATTCGGCTACCCCGGCTCCCCTGTAAAAGAGAGAACAAGAACAAGAACAAGAACCTTTATTTTACAACGGTAGAAGTTACAGGCATGTTCATACCAATTTTAAAACTTGCCGTTGCTACACTACATGAGCTAATACTACTGTAAAATGAAAAGAGAGAGGGTGGGTGGGTGGGTGGGGTGGGTGTTTGGGAGTTTAACGTCCTTCTCCACCACATACGGGTGATATCAAAGACGGGGCAACGATGAAAAAGCCAGCACAAATATATGGCACCAGCCGGGATACGAACTCACGACCCGAGCATTAGAAGTCCAACGCTCTACCATTCGGCTACCCCGGCTCCCCTGTAAAAGAGAGAACAAGAACAAGAACAAGAACCTTTATTTTACAACGGTAGAAGTTACAGGCATGTTCATACCAATTTTAAAACTTGCCGTTGCTACACTACATGAGCTAATACTACTGTAAAATGAAAAGAGAGAGGGTGGGTGGGTGGGTGGGGTGGGTGTTTGGGGGTTTAACGTCTTTTTCCACCACAGAGGGTGATATCAAAGACGGGGCAACGATGAAAAAGCCAGCACAAATATTTGGCCCCAGCCGGGATCGAACTCACGACCCGAGCATTAGAAGTCCAACGCTCTACCATTCGGCTACCCCGGCTCCCCTGTAAAAGAGAGAACAAGAACAAGAACCTTTATTTTACAACGGTAGAAGTTACAGGCATGTTCATACCCAATTTTAAAACTTGCTGTTGCTACACTACATGAGCTAATACTACTGCAAAATTCAAAGAGAGAGAGAGAGAGAGAGAGAGAGAAAACACAAACAGGGCATAAATTTTTTTATTTTTTTTTTTTACTTTACTAAAATATGATAACTCGAGCTCATCCATCAGACTCCTAAACACACAGAAGCATCTCGCGAGACAGGAAAGCTGTAATCTTCAACAGAGGTACATGTTTGCTGGTGATGACCTATCACGACATCTTTGTGTTCACGTTTTCACAGCATTCCTCGCTAGCCGTGACCCTGTAAGAGAAACTGGAATGCGTAACTAAACAACAGATGCATGTGACACCTACCAGATATACAACCGAGGCTATTGCTGTTTTTTACTTACAATCTATTCACAAAGAAACATGGCGTCTTTGGCTTCTGGCAAACGTAACGTAGGAGTCGAAAGTAAGACGAGCGTCACGCCCCTCGGGCTGGACGTCTGAGGGTTCAGTTCTTCCGCCTGCAACCATCACATAAGGGTGATATCAAAGAGTAAAGAGGGAAAATAATAATAGGGAGGGGTGGGTGTTTGGGGGTTTAACGTCCTTTTCCACCACATAGGGTGATATCAAAGACGGGGCAACGATGAAAAAGCCAGCACAAATGTTTGGCCCCAGCCGGGGTCGAACTCACGACCCGATCATTAGAAGTCCAACGCTCTACCATTCGACCACCCCGGCTCCCCAATAATAATAATAATGATGATAATAATAATAATAGAATATTCATATATCGCCTAACCTAACATAAGCTCTGGGAGCTTTACATTAAATATCTTTATTTAGATGAACACGTGAAGGAGAATGACACGAAGTCAAGAAATGATCGCAATGGCCAAACGGAACATCTGTTCTTTTGGCAGACAGCGTTAAAGCTTTTTCAGCGGCAGGTTTGTTTGTCTGTTTGTTTGTTTTTCCTCAAAACTCATTACGACCATAGAGAATTTAAGGACCTGGGCCTCTTGTTTTGTTTTTGTTTTTTTTTGTTCGAGTTTTACATACGGGCCCAGACGTTGTAATTTTCCTTTTATGGGATCGAAATAAATATTACGTCCTACGTCTTATGTCCTGTCCCTTTAAGAACATTTTGGCACGATGTCCGTTACATACATGTATCTTCATATCGTCCAGACCTCGCCCCATCCCTCCCAAATCCCCCCCCCCTTTCTCCTTCCACCCCCTTGGGGTGCAGTTGCTTGGGCGTGTACGCTGGGCGCGGCATTGAAGAGAGAGACAGAAGAATGAACTGATAAACACAAAACGGGATGTTTGTGATATCAAAACCTTTGTGAACCTTGCCTGTAGATACATGCCTGCGTGATTCAAACTTGACAATGGGGCATTTGGTATACTGTATATATTCTGGGGTTTTTCTTTCTTTTTTTTAGGATCTTCAAAGACACCCTCCGTTGTTTCGTTATGCATTATCCCGGCACGCACGTGTGCGCGCGCGCGTACACACACACACACACACACACACACACACACACACACACACACATGCACACACACACGCACGCGCACACACACACACACACACACACACACACACACACACACACACACACACACACACACACACACACACACACACACACAGAGCACACTCAGAGCTGTGGCGCTATCGTGAATTTAAAGACGACATGTTTTGTTCTCAGTTATCTATTTCACCCAAACAGTATATATCAAGTGATGTCAGGAACTTCTGGGCGTTAGCCATTGAGACGTAGACAGCGACATAATAAATGCACCAGAAATTTACATTTTGACGTATTCGGCAAAACTGCTTTAAAAACAATTGAACGGAGGCCTTTTAGTATTACGATCATAAATTTGGCGGAAATGGTCATTGTCGTAAAGTTTTGACGGGGAGACAGGATAACCAAGTCAAGTCAAGTCAATTCATTTTATTCTTGAACCTCGAGGGGCATTAGAAAAGAAAAAAAAAAAAACCCACCTACCCCCCTCACACACACACACACACACACACACACACACACACACACACACACACACACACACACACACACACACACACACACACACACACACACACACACACACACACACACACACAATAAAATCATAAACAAAATAACCATAAACACACAGAATCAAAATTAAACAACAACAAAAACAACCACAAACAAACAAACAAAAATCAAAAACAACAAAACACATACGTCAAGTGGCATCGTGCCGGCCTGGGCCCGCATGTAAAAGTCGGGGTTAGGGAGTTTAGCCCCGGGTTAGAGTCTAACCTCAAACTAAACTAGCTCTAGGGTTAAATTTTCCGTTGTTTTTTGTTTGTTTGTTTGAATGTGGGTTTTTTTTTATCGGGAAGCGGGTCCATTCTCAATGTAAATTTACAGAAGACATGTTAAAATGATACATTTTCCAGCTGCTCGTCACATGACGGGGCTATTTTCCATCATACGTCAACGGACACAATTAGAGAAAGGTATACTGGCCTATCGACAGATAATGGTAAGGTAGACGATGAAACGTAAACTTACCTTTCGACAGATAAAGCGAAACTTTTTTCTTTCTTTTTTTTTTGGGGGGGGGGGGAGGGAGGGCGAGGTAAGTGAAAGCGATATATAAAATACACGTCACTTGCATGACACGGATTTTAAAAAAAAATGGACCAACCAGGAAAGGAGATAAAGATAATGCAGTATTTTTCACGGGTGCTATACATGTACACATTTTAACCTTCACCGCAGAGATTCAAAGCCAGAGTCACGGGACGGACAGACCTGGAGACACAATTCGTTTAGATCCCGTTTCTAAAGACATTCATCAATTCGTGTTGTCTAGCGGCTGCGATACGGCTTACGTAATCGTCTGACTGACCGGAACAGGGTAACGTGCAGACGTCTGTGCGAGCTGAACATTCCAGAATTTCCCGTGTCTACCTGCAGATTACGTTTCACCAACGATAGGTAAGTGACAGAGCAGTGTACTAATTCTTTAATAATAATAATAATAATGAGTATTGTATAGGCGCTTTACCCATTTTCATGAATCGGCTCAAAGCGCCGCGAACTGAACCCAACACGCACGCTCACGTGAATCACACGCATTCTCTCACACACAGGACATAAACACATTAGAATCACGTGGTGCGAAGGGATCAGCTCAGCTATTTAAATTTCGGAGTTTAGAATTGCATTTATTTTTCAAAGTTGGTTGGCTGAACATTTCCAATGCAGAGGGGGAGGAAGCCGGATTACCCGCAGAGAACCCCCGACGATCGACCCGAATGAACGGTGCCACGTACGAGAAGGACGGGTTCTTTGCCCCGAGTGGGACTCGAACCCCTGACCTCTCGCATTGGTGACAAGTCCCTTAACCACTAGACCACCGACCGAAAATGTGTCGCTTTGATCTTGATGTATACGTTTAAAAGTCTGGTTTTCTTTACCGATTAAATTTCTCTTTTTTTTATTTTCTTTTGTTATCGTTTGTCCAATGTTAACCGTTTTAGTTCGGTTTGTATTATTCTTCTCCATGGGCCGTGCAGTTTGTTTTTGTTTTCTGATTTTTTTTTTATTTATTTTTTTTTTTTTTTGTTTTTTTTTTTTTTTGGGGGGGGGGGGGGGTCGTTGTTTTCATTGTTTTTGTTGTTGTTTTTTCGTAAGCTGCCGCGCCTGTTTCTATTTTTTAACTGGGTAGGTATTTGTTTTCAATTGGTTGTTGTTGTTGTTGTTGTTTTATTTCGGGGGGGGGGGATATGTTTTTGTTGTTGTTCTTGTCTTCTGTGTGCGTGCGTGCGTGCGTGTGCGCGCGCGCGCGTGTGTGTGTGTGTGTGTGTGTGTGTGTGTGTGTGTGTGTGTGTGTGTGTGTGTGTGTGTGTGTGTGTGTGTGTGTGTGTGTGCTCTTCTTCTCTTTTTCTCTTCTCCTGTTTTCGGGGAGGGTGGGGGGAGCTGGGGGGGGGGAGTAGGGGTGTCAGCATTTCGTGACTGTTCATGTTTTTCCAATTCCAATCGTTCAATACAATTTTTTCCCACGTGAAATTTACACCAAAAAAAAAAATGTAACCTTCCAAACCACAATACCTGCTTTCTTTTCAAACACAATGATCGAAAAGCAGACCATTCGCCTTATTATCCTCCACACAAACACACCACACGTCAGTAAGTTACTTCTCACACTCAACGTGTCTACAGTCACAACACTAAACACCCACCAACTGTACAGCCAAGGCGACAGTCACGCCAAATCTCGCTCCACCTAAATTGATAGTAATGCAGCAGTATCGCCCAAACCAACCGTTTAGTTAGCATTCCGGGTGGATACCCCGAGCACCGGGCGAATATCGCTCCCTCTGATCTGTTTACTCCGCGTTCCTTTCCCACGTATGGTCAACACTAGTGCTGTGACGGGTACCCTAACAGTACGGTGAGCGGTGGTCTAATAAGTAGCGCGTCGGATTTAGCCGCTGAGCTACTGAACGGCCGTCACCAATGTCACGGCGATGAAGCGTGGGTTCGAGCCCAGGTCGAGCTTGTGATATGTGATACCGGTTTTTCCTGGCTGGTGGGATGCTCATCGGGGGTTTCTCTCCGGCTTATCCGGCTTTCCTCCCCAAGCAAAATTGTAAAAAAAAATATAGGATAGGTACTGGGTGGCGCTGCACCGCGGCGACGCGCTTCCCCCGGGGAAGCAGCCCGAATTTCCCAAAAGGGATAATAAAAAAAAAAGTTAAAAAAAAAATCAAAAATAAAAAAGCACGGCGGGGTGTGGTTAAAGATTACAATGCACGGGGCCTCAAAATACCTGCATATTCAATATTAGCCTAAGGCATCATAGTCACCCCTAAAAATGCTTCAATGTAGACACAAAAACTACCATGCACAGACCATTCAATGGCACGCACCTGACAGGAGTTTCAAACAGTTTGAATGTCTCCTTTCCGCTCAGGCTTCACTTGAGTAACGCATGTGTACTTTCTGTTTTGGCCAGAAAGCCATTTCACTCATATCCACTCACGTCATTTGTGCCCGATCTGTGCGCAAAAAGTCCCAGCTTCACTGGCAGCTTGCCCCTTGTTGCGGCCTCCTGGCACGCACCTTGCCCTACAAAATACGAAAATCACGTTTTTTCATGAGAACAAAAATCACTACAAACATGCACTCTCGCCACACTTTGATGTGGAAATCCAAACCCTTTTTTGTGGTCCAGCTGGGGATTCGAACCTCGTACCTCATGATCCGCAAGAGGGAGCTTTATATTATGACCACTCCGCCAAATCCCCTGGTAAATAAACACGCGTGTTTCAGGCATTAGTCGTATCTTGATTTGCACGAAGAACGGAAACAGCTTCTTCTCGATACAGGCTATGTTTGTACACGTAGCGGTCGTCCTGTGGCTGTTTGAACAGTGAACCCAGAAACGGCCAATAGGATATTACTGATACACGCGTGGTATACACTTGACGATTAGTGAGGGTAGATGTGCTTTCAATAATCCTGAAGAAACCTTCCCCCATCTCTCCCCTTCCCCCCTCCCTCCTCTTTTCCCTGACACTTTCTCTTTTAATATATTATTGTTATTGTTATCATCAACATTATCGGGTGGCCGAATGGTAGAGCGCTGGACTTCTAATGCTCGGGTCGTGAGTTCGTATCCCGGCTGGGGCCAAATATTTGTGCTGGCTTTTTCACCGTTGCCCCGTCTTTGATATCACCCGTATGTGGTGGAAAAGGACGTTAAACCCCCAAACACCCACCCACTCTCATTATTATTATTATTATTATTTTATTGAATTGCGCGTGACTGTAAGAATAATATGAGCGTCGGGGAACAGCGAAGTCCCAAGTGAAACTGTACTTTATTAACTTCACTAGTATCGGGTCCAACTTTGTTTCGCGAATTTGTCGAGTGTGAGAAACGGGTCCCTGATGGCCAGAACAGTGTGTCTGCTGAGAGTGTCTTGCCTGAAGAGGTAATGACCATGTCCAGTTTACGACGACTGGAAAAGCCTTGCAGCATCTCACAAAAACTTGTTAAAACCTACATGCAATGCCTTTTTTGAAAAAAAAAATAGCGTTGTAATATTCCTATTCATTTTTCTTGAAAAAGTCCCTCTTCGGCCGTTTCATTAATCACGTTTTAGGAAAAAGTTTCAGTTGGAAAATATCTGATTCGCGAAAATAACACCTGCAGCTAAAACTCGCGCTGTGTGAAACACGACAAGCGCTCTCCAATTCCGGAGTTCGACATTTACCGGACGTAATCTCGAGCTCCGCCGTTGGATTCCTTGTTCAAATATAGCAGAAAAGAGCAGTGAGTTGACGTAGCTGATGTAGCAGAGTTCGTAATCAAGCGATGACATGGGCAAGAGACTGCGGGTGAAGGAAGACAGCGATAGAAAAACCCGGGGGAAGAGGCAGGGGGTAGCTAGGAGGGGGAGGGAGAGAGTAAGATAACATAGTTCCGTTACCACCTACCATCGTAATCTGAGATGCGACACACACAGGTAAAGCAAAGGATTAGGAACTTCGATGAACTTAAACTGTGAGATGGTGGGTGTGGTCAGAACGCGGTATAGCGATAGCTTTCTCACACGAACCCACAAAATTGAAAATCTGTTATAATTAATTCAATTGATTCTTTTCAGAATAGGATGAAGAACATGAAAAAACTCTCTCTCTCTCTCTCTCTCTCTCTCTCTCTCTCTCTCTCTCTCTCTCTCTCTCTTATTTGCAAAAGCATTTACGCTGAAATGTTCGTGAAATGTGCTGTAAAGCGTGAAAGTGCTGGTCAGTCCGTGCGCGCACGAGTGTGTGTGTGTGTGTGTGTGTGTGTGTGTGTGTGTGTGTGTGTGTGTGTGTGTGTGTGTGTGTGTGTGTGTGTGTGTGTGTGTGTGTGTGTGTGTGTCCTGATACATTTTGTGTGTTTTATTAGTGTAGTAAGGACAGATAGTAAGAGAGATCTGTACGTCTATTATCTCTTCCTTGGAAAATAAAGTTTCAGTCAGTCAGTCAGTCGGTCAGTCAGTCAGTCTCTCTCTGTTCTAAAAATTAATAGTCTTCAAGAATACGACCCAGATAAGAAGTACTATCTCGTATGTTGTTGTTGTTGTTGTTGTTGTTGTTGTTGTTGTTCAAAACACCCTCTCTGCTTTATGCTTTGACAAGCATTTTTGACATGAGTCTACGTAAGAAATGTATACGGCTATACCAAGTTTCTGACCATACCCAGGCCTCAC
>JACVVK020000137.1:0-85000 GCA_018292915.2 Batillaria attramentaria | reverse complement strand
ATAAAATCGTAAACTTTATTCGTGTAAGCGGCTCTCTACAGTTAGGCTGAAGTTCCCTGATTGTGGGACAAAAGCTTGCATGGCTCCATTACAGGCAAAATTTTTGTGTACAAAGTACTGCCAGCAACCATTTTGTGGTGCGCGCGCACTCAGGCGGGGACTGAGACAACTAAAGTTTACCGTTAAGGGCGAGTGTGAGAGCCCTTACACAAAAATTAATTATTTGCAATAATTTGTATTTCTATGCTTTGAATTTGAACATTACCACCCATCTGGCGACTCTCACGTTCCACTCCAGCATTGAAGGATACCTTCTGATAATTAATAATCATTACTTATTGTTTATTTACCCTGCTTATAGTGTGCGTCTGCTTTTGTCCTTGAGGAGGAGCCGGGATGGCCGGATGGTAGAGCGCTGGCATTTCAATGCTCGGGTCGTGAGTTCGAATCCCGGCTGAGGCTAAATATTATGCAGGCTTTTTTCTCGTTGCCCCGTCTTTGATTTCACCCATACGTGGTGGAAAAGGACGAAAACTCCCAAACACCCACCCTCACACCCCGTTGTCCTTGATGTGCACGTCAGACAGTACAAAACATGATAATATGTCTGACCGCAGAAAAGTACCTGCACGTGTCTGACGTCACTTCCTGAGGTGTTGCCGGAAGAGGCTTGTAACTACCGGTGTGCGGGCAACTTTGACCGGTCTTGTGGTGGGCTTCATACGGCGTCCATCTACACTTCCTTCAGTAAGTACAGACAATTTCATGTGCGAGCAGGGGAGCCGGGGTGGCCGAAAGGTAGAGCGTTGGACTTCTAATGCTCGGGTCGTGAGTTCGTATCCCGGCTGGGGTCAAATATTTGTGCTAGCTTTTTCATCGTTGCCCCGTCTTTGATATCACCCGTATGTGGTGGAAAAGGACGTTAACCCCCAAACACCCACCCTCGATAGTTCGGTGGTTCGATTGTTTGCGTAGCTACCTCGCCGGATGCTCGGTAGCTACGCAAACAATCGAACCATCTCGGGGTTAGTTTTTCGCCGTAAACCACTCAAACTAATCATGTAAGCTCTATTTATCCAGCATGTGCATGAAACTGTGATGATTGCGTTGTGGGATGGGGGGAGGGGGGAAGGGGGGGGGTTGAGGGCAGCCCGAAGTTTCCGTACAACGGTGACGAGATTGTGAGTGATACCAATACCAAGAGGAAAAACTCCATTGGCTGTCATTCTGGTTGCAGATTCGAACACCTTCCCCTGGGACAACGGGTCGTCTGCACTGGACGAGGACTGTGCTCACCTCCACGTGCCCATCTCCTCCTCCCCCTCCCTGAAAGATGTCCGTATCCGTACCGACCCCTGCGGATCCACCGCTACTGAATTCAAAATGTCCCTGTGTCAGAAATGTGAGGGGTGTAGCTTTTGGTTAAGTGTACATTAGCGTAAATAATAAATGATAATACATCACATTTATGCAGCGCAATTCTTGAAAATACGTCAACACATTGCGCATTCACACATAACTCACAAGTGATTTTTATATTTTAACAAGTATAGCTGATCTTAATGTTGAGTCAGTTTAAATAAGCCTGTCTCGGCTATGCTAGCTCAGCTTACCTTGACCGTGTTTGTTTGTTTGTTTGTTCGTGGGAGTGTAAGGGTGGGTGGATGGGTGTGTTTGTGAGTTTAACGTCCTTTTCCACCACGTAAGGGAGTGGAGAGTGTTGTTGTCGTCAGTGGTGTTGTTACAGTTGTTGTTCATGTGGATGCTTAACGGGTTCGTATCAAGGGCAGTCTCCAGCAGTCAGCATAGTCCTCAACATTACAGGTTTATAATCTGTTGAGTTTACCGTAGTGTAGTGGTTAGCACTTGGGACAATGGACAATGGATCGAGTCCCAGCCGAGGCAAGCGGGATGTTTCCTACCTAGGGCCAGAGCGGGTGTGCTTCGGGCCCAATGGGGAGTCAGCACACAGAGCCGAGACTCACCCACTTCTCGGGTGCGACTTTGGGGGTGCTTCCCTTGGTATGACACGTCTCATGATGTGGATGATTACACGGTCGGCACCGGAGATGCCGTGGTTCCCGGGCCTGGTTAGCGCGGGTATGTTTATGACAAAAAGCGTGGAATGCGGCCCTGTCCCGCAGTACCAAACCACACAGACCTCCATCAAACCATCATTCTCATCTCCATCATCATGTTCAATAACAATTGTCCCAGCTTCCTAGCCCTCCGCGGATTCCACCCATGACCTGGGAGGAACACCACTGGAGCTAGCAAAGAGCAAAATAAAAATCTGCTTATTTTCTCCTGAGTCTGTTACCCCCTTCCTGTCTACACTTAAAGATCTAAGCTTCCCAACAAAAAGCTTTCCGAAGTGTGAATTTTTTTTTTTTTACAGAGTCGACCGTGCAAGCATAGTCAACTCTGTCACAGTTGCAGAGTTTCTCAGCGCTTCGGGGAACCTTATAAAACCAGAGCACGAGTTTGCCGTGACATTTGGCTTTTGCTCAGTGAGCGAGACACATTGCTACAGTGTCTAGCGCCGGGATGTTGAGTGCTGCACGATCTTTCTCGCTCAGTGTCAAAACGCAAACTGAGCTGTGAAATCAGGCTGCCCTTGGCTTTTATTGGGGTTTCAGGGACGCTGAAAACTCTGCAACTGTGACAGAGTTGACTGTGCTTGCACGGTCGACTCTGTAAAAAAAATTTCACACTTCGGAAAGCTTTTTGTTGGGAGCTTAGATCTTTAAACTAAACAGAGCAATCTGCCACTGCCCCAGGTGACCCAGATAAAGGGAACTGCAACGTGACAAGGAACGGTCAGTACATGACGTGGCTGAAAGCAGACACCGCCTGTTGGCAGAAAGGAGAGGAGCTGTTCAGTGGGGGATACAACATGACACTTCCTCTCATACTGGAGTCCTTCAAACCGGAGAACTACTGGATTGGGTTACGCCGCCATTTTGTTCTCAAGTGGATAAATGGTGAGTTAGAATACACACGCCTTTAATGGTGACCATTAAAGGTCTGCCATACCTGCAAAAAGCCACAAACAGTGTGTTGTGAAATAAAACCTTTCCGACCGTGCAAAACGCACAGTCAACTCTGTCACCGTTACAGAGTTTTCATCGTCCTTACAACCCCAGTAAAAGACAAGGGGGGGGGGAGAGGGAGGGGCTGCAGGGTTGCACATTTAAGTCGGTCCCAGGACATTGACCTATAAAAATTTCAAATGTCGTATTTTTCCCACCTCAAGCGGACATTTGTCCTATTAAAATTTTTATTGCCACTAAGCGGCCGGGACACTGTGTCCTATCACTTTGCTGTTTCCAGGACACTCTGCCCTATAGAAGCTGTGGAAAATGTGCAACCCTGGGCTAATTTTACAACGCACTTTGCGTTTTGACGTTGAGCGAGAAAGATCGCAGTGGCTAGTCTTCTCGTGCAGCACACAACACCCGCTAGACGCTGTAGCGATGTGTCTCGCTCACTGACCAAAAGCACAGTGAAGTCACTGCAAACTCAAGCGCTGGTTTTGTATGGGTCTCTGAATTGCCTGCATTATGCACAGGTGCAGGAGTCGCAGTTTAAAAAAAAAAATCTTTGCGACTTTTTGATCAGATTGCAGACCTTTAACTCTGTTGAGACTTGGGCTGCCGTGGCCTTATCACTGTGCTGCCCCTGGCCTGTCACTATGAAACTGCAGTAAACTGACTGCTTGTATACAAACCTCTAAAGCAAGCTTCCTTGAAGGCACATACCCTTGACAGTGTGTATACTTAATGAAAAAGTGGATGCAGAATTCAATTTTGATGAGCAAACGTGTATGCGGGCGATGCGTGGCTGAACCTTTGATCGAAGTCTCCCGTCACGGATAAGTTAAAGGCCCTCCGTCCGACATTATTTTTGGCTTACAAATCGTTCGTGGCTATTTTAGGGGTGTCTAGTATTGTGCCATTTACACGCATAGGACAGTCACAGCCTCAAACAAGCAAACAAAGCCGAAACGCACAGCGACTGCCAAAGTCTGGTCGAAACGGTTGGCAAAAAGAGCCTCGGGCCGTTTAAATGTTAACTGGAGGTCAGTCTTCAGTTACATAAGAAAACATATAAAATATACGACAAATACAGGGCCAAAATTCTTTCTGGTCGTTTCGTTCATTTCTGAACAAATACAGAAAAATCTGGAATATTTGCCAGCCGTGTAACCGGGTGACTTCTGTAGACCGCAAAAACACAACCTGTGGAAGCGACTCCTCATTATTTTACTTATGAGAGAGCCACTGTGGCTCAGTGGATGGACAGATATCAGGCAAAATATTACAGTTGTCAAACATGACGTCAACAAAATTTCTCGGCAGGCTCTGATGTCGCTGGACCTGATATCCGGATCCGTGGCGGTTTCTGTCTAGCGGCGTACAAGTCCAGCGACAATCTGATAACAGTCATTGCTGTCGACTGTTCTATCCCTCTGTCCTTCGCCTGTGAAATAAGTAAGAATGTGTTTGTTTGTTTGTTTGTTTGTTAGTTTGTTTGTTCGGGGGTTTTGTTGTTGTTGATGTTTGATTTTTTTTGGTTTTGTTTTGTGGTTTGATTGTTTTCTTGTTTTTGGTTTGTTTGGGTTTTTTTTTTTGTGTGTGTGGGGGGGGGGGGGGAGGGATGGGGTGGGTGTTGTTTTTTTACGACAATTATTTTCACGTGATAAGGCGTGTGTGTGCGTGCCGATGTGCGTGTGTGCGTGTAAAATTACCATTACTATCATGGATGCAAATACAGATACAGTATCAGTTATCGTAAAGAAAGTGCACAATATCAAGATTCATGAAAAAAAAGAGAAAATTGTTATTTGAACGAGACGCCAGTCGAGTACAAGGCACAAGGACCTAAGCGTCATGGATTGGATAAACACCTAGACCCTTTTAGGATATGATGGTTGGGGTTACAAGCACGATTTCACTATTTACAGGTGAGTCATTAGCCAATCAGCTGTCGGAATTTCTCCACAGTTTGCAGTGCATACGTTTGATGTATACACGAAAAAACATTTACGCCAAAGGAATGTGTCTTCGTGTTTTTCACTCACTCACCACAGTCTCACTCCATACACCCTATACTTTTTTTTAAAACTACTTTATTATCCCTTTCGGGAAATTCGGGCTGCTTCCCCCGGGGAAAGCGCGTCGCCGCAGTGCTGCGCCACCCAATACCTATCTTTTTTTTATAATTTTGCTGGGGGAGGAAAGCCGGATAACCCGGAGAGAAACCCCCGATCAGCAGCCCGGCAGCCAGGAAAAACCGGTATCACATAATTATCACAAACTGCACCTGGGCTCGAACCCACGCTTCATCGCCATGATATTGGTGACGGCTGTTCAGAAGCGCAGCGGCTAAATCCGACGCGCTACCTGTTAGACCACCGCTAACCCCACATACGTTAACTCTCTCAGTGCTGAGAGTTTTTCCTAGCAGCATACATTTTACACTTAATTATGACGGTTCCGGGCAACAGCCTAAACAGATTAAAAGCGAGTATATGTCTGGTGCTTCCACGAGTTTCCGGTTTGCCGGTGGGAAAGGAAGGGGTTGTGTATCACTGAACAAACAACGCCATTGACTAACACGTCACCACAATGCAAACAGTGTACGTATGCTAATACTTCAACCACGTGACAGCAAATGATTGAATCGAAGTAACACCAGAAATACTCTGTCAGTTCTCGCAAATCCCAAGCTGTATTTTCTCACTACTCCAACCGTTAGAACAAAGTCCTTCGGCCAGCGCCGTTTCTCCTTCCAAAGCCCGGTCCTCTGAAACAGCCTCCCTCAGGAAATACGACACAGTCAATCTGCCCAGTCATTCAAACACGCCCTTAAAACGCATCTATTCAAATCAGCCTTCAGATGAATCATTCAGCCCGTTACCAACACCAACCCGTTGTTTTTGCAGTGTGTATGTATGTAGGGGTGTATCGGATGTTGGTATGTATATAGGTGTCAGTGCTTGTATGTATGTCTGACTGTATGTCTGACTACGTGTATGTAATGTATGTATATGTATGTACGCTTTTATTCGTATTTATTTAGTTGATTATTTATCTATTATTCATGTGTTTATTTGTCACCTTTTGTATACATTTGTAAAGCGCCTAGAGCCTCGGCTTCGGAGATGAGGCGCTATTAAAAAAAAAAATCCTCATTATTATTATTATTATTTTCAGACAAAAATAGTGCAGGCGTCGTTCTTCACCGCTTCCCAGCACAAGCAAAGCGCGGACAACGAGTCATGCCACCAGCCCGCGTTTACATCAACGTCACTGCCTGACGTCACAACTGTCAAAACTGCTGACGTCACAACTGTCAAAACTGCTGACGTCACATCGGAAAATACACACAAACCTGATGACGTCAGTCCAACAAAGAAAGGCGCTGCTTCTCTTGCGTCGACAACAGAATCCATGGTCACTACGGGAAAGAAAGACGCAACTAGCAAACCGAGTTCGACTGTACCAGTGAGCGAACATGCAAGAGGTTTCAGGGGCAACATCACCACCGCAGCAGACGACAGACAGCATGACGTCGACAAGTGAACTCGGCGCATACTCGCTTCACCAAAGTGCCTGGCGAGGTCAGCACGACGCTGAATCCAACTGAATCTGGTGTTTCCAAAACGCCCACTGAAGGTCACACAGGAAGGTCAAGTACCCCACCAAATCTGCCCCAAACAGAAAACTCTTCGACGACACCAGCTCCAAATTCACCTGAAGGTGCTTCGACAACATCTCAGTGGAGAACTACTGACATATCTATTACAGACACAAATGTAATCCAGCCTTCTTCTATGACACCTCCGCAGAATGTTTCTCACAGGCACACGCACACAAACTTCACACATCCTACATCTGACGTGGACAAGCCCGCTGATGGAGTATCGCCGACAACACAAGGACCATCTACTGCTGGTCGTCAAGCAAATTCGGGGTTTGACGACCACCACGAAGTCTTCCACGCCACCTGACGTCCCAAGGGCAAACTCCACAAATCCACGGCCCTCAGCTAGCCCGCCGGTTGCTGGGGTATCACTGACATCACATGGACCATCTACGGATCGTGGTGCAAATTCAGGCTTGACGACGACCGCGAACTCTGCAACGCACGGCCGGCTTTCGAGTGGAGAAACATCAAGGCGGCCGTCTTTATCCGTAGTATCAAGAACATCACAAGGACCATCAGTTGATACTCCAGCGAATTCAAGCATTACGACCACCGCGAAGTCTGCAACGGCATATCGCCCCTCGACCGGAGCATCTTCAACGCCTAGGCAGCCGTCTTCAGTATCCCCACCTGCTGCTGGTGTATCACAAGAACCGTCTACAGATCTTCCAGCGAGTTCAGGCGTAACCACCACTGCGAAGTCTGCGTCGTCAGATCGTCACCCGAGTGGAGAAACATCTCCGACGCCTGGGCAATCGTCTTCAGTCACCACATCAGCTGCCGGGGCATCACCGGCATCTCAAGAAACACCTACCAGTCATCAAACGAATTCAGGCTTAACGACCACCAAGGTGTCAGAGACACCAGATCGGCCGTGGACCGGAATAACATCTCCAACGCCTGGGCAGCCATCTTCAGCCTCCCCACCTGAAACCCGCAAATCCAGCCCCGAAATAGGCGGGTCTGGTACAACGACACATCCCACATTCACTTCTTCCCACACATCTACCTTTGTACATGGGACTAGTAGCGGTATAACCGTAACTCAGACAGATGGACCATCTCAGACAAGTGCTCCAAACCCCGGTGGTTCTGCATCCCCGACAGCACCGCAGCAGCAAAGCTCCACCAGCCAGCCCGTGTCTTCGAGCGCTCAGTCTCATCCTGATCAAGCATCACCAAAACCCACTCCCAGCTCTGAACCAAAACCCACTCCCAGCTCTGAACCAAAACCCACTCCCAGCTCTGAACCAAAATCCACTCCCAGCTCTGCACCAAAATCCACCAGTCAGTCTTCTCTCTCACACATCTTGACAGTCTCCCCCAGTTCAGGCTCTAAAGGATCGACCACATCTTCTCTATTATCGCCTGACAACTTTTCAAATCAAGCAGCACTGGCTTTTACAACTACGAAGCAACCCAACGGTAACGGTGTGACGTCTTCAGGAAATACGGACCCATCAGGCGGACACACAGAAACACAGCCACCAACCCGCGTTGAGGAACCGGCAGATGACCTGACACGTGAGTGAAGAATAATGTTCAAGCTGGTTACTGACAACGCATCCAGAGAGAAAGGAAGGGTGGGTGGGTGTTTGGGAGTTTAACGTCCTTTTCCCACAACGAAGGAGAGAAGGAAACACTCCTAGTTCTGATGCAATGCGCATAAATATTTGTATGTGACTGTTTGTTTGTTTGCTGTGTAGGTTGTCGTGTTTGTTTCCTTGCTTGTTTGTTGTCTAGCCATCGCTCTTTGCGTGATTTTGTTTTGTGACGGGTCAAAAACATCCATGTATATCCAAACCAAATGGCCGGACACAGCATATCATACAACAAATAGAGTAATACCCCCCAACCCCTTCCCCCTCTCTGTCTCTCTCCCCTCCTGAAAAATCCTAACTGAGGAACTAAACTGATAAGAAACCAAATACAAAAGTATGGTAATTTTGTTCATGCTCGTGTCTTTGTCTGTGTGGACAGCGCTGTACATTTTGCTGGGAATTCTCGGTGGCATGCTGATCATCACCGCCATCATTGTTCTCACAATCTTCAAGTACCGCTCTGGGTGAGTGCAGTATTAGAAATCTGTGCGTGTGTGTGTGTGCGTGCGTGCGTGCGTGCGTGCGTGCGTGTGTGTGTGTGTGCGCGTGTGTGTGTGTGCGTGTGTGTGTTGCTTGGTTTTCTTTTGTTGTTGTTTTTTGTTTTGTTTTTGTTTCGTGTTTTGTTTTGTTTTTTGAGCGGGGGAGGGGGGGGGATAGGTTTTGCTTGTTTTGTTGTTGTGTTTGATTGTTATTTGGGGGGGGGGGGGTTGGTGTGTGTGTGTGTGTAGGGGAGGGGGGGGTGTTTGCTTGCTTGTTTGCTTGCATGTTTGCGTCCATGCTTGTTTGTACATAACATACATACATAATAACCGACCATTCCTCGACTCTTGGAATCTCACCCGTTCGCACCTGTTGCAGACGCTTCGCTCGGCGCCGTGTGTATGAAGACACACTACGTCGTCACTCTGAGGACCGACTCACTGTCCACAACCAGGACGATGAGTTCATCTCCGTGGACAACAGCGCCTACAGACCCTCGTCCTAGTGGAAGTCGGGTGACTCAGATCCAACAGTTGAGGTCTAAACCTCGACAGGGGCCATAATTTGTACAGTCTGCAACCCCCCCCCCCCACCATATTCCAATAATTTTACGTTCACAAATCGATCTAAGCTCTTTTGGTAATCATCATACCATTTAGACACCTGCACAGTGGCAGCATTTTACAAGCTGGCACTGAGCCAACAGAAAGCTTCTGACGGCGAAGTTATCAAGGAGTTTGGTAGTGTTGCGGAGTGGTCACCAGCTGAGTAGGGCAATTGGAATTTTCGCCGGCTCGCACAACCTACAGACAGCAATGTATTGCATTTAGAACTCTACTTGTTATTAAGGTAGACTACACCCCCCCTCCCCCCCCCCCAATACTCTTGTAAAAAATTCCACCTGCTCCCTCCACCCATGGAAGTGCATCGAAATAATTGCTTACTTTCTTTTTTTCTTATTTTTTTACATTTTATTTTCTTCCATGCTTGGTGAGTACTTGTTTTCCATTTCGCGACCCCTCCAAGGATTGGGATCATTAACATGCACACTTGATATTTATTCATGAGTACTCGAAGGCAGGACAGACACCATGAACGAGTATGCGCGTCAATATTGCCCCGATAAACACAGGATATTTAAACCTCGTGCCGAAGGATCAGCCAGCTGGACGCCTGAATAATAATAATAATAGTAAATGGTATTTCTAGGGCGCATTTCTTTAAATAAAACTCAATGCGCCTATCACTCACTCACACTCATGCACATTATTCAACGATGAACAGACATACACTGATGAAACTGACTAGTTAAAATAACTGGTGTTAGTAGTTTGTGGCCTCATGCCGCTCAAGCAACAAGGACCAGCATGCGGCTGAGGAAATTACTGATAGGCTTTGCGGAAGAGGAACGTTTTCAGACTGCTCTTGAAAACAGACAGTGCTCTGAACCACGCGGCCAAATGCCATTGTCATTCTTGTACAAGTACCGTCTTCCTGTCTGCCTTCAGTGAAATGAAATGGTAGAGTTGGTGTTTCCCGGATTAAAAGGTCTTACTGTACATAGTGGTTGTTTTTTTTTAAATTGTACATTAAAATGAACTTTTCTGATATAAAACACTGTTATAAAATTCTGCCTGCTTGCCTTTCTTCATTCAATCATTCATTTCGTGTGTGTGTGTGTGTGTGTGTGTGTGTGTGTGTGTGTGTGAGAGAGAGAGAGAGAGAGAGAGAGAGAGAGAGTACAAAGAGACTGACACTAATGATGAAAAAAACCTGTATTGCTCTTTAATTTGTACAGCAGTGATTCACATTTCAACAAAAACTAATGTGAAAACCCTCTATATAAAAATAATAATAATAATAATAAAACAGCCCTCATTACTCGGGGTAGAAATACATGCATACAAACACACACCCCCATCATCCCCCATCCCTGAACCCAAAGAAAATACCAACCACCGATACAAGTGCACCCATACTACAACAAATATTTCCCTGTGCATACAGACAAGAATCATCCCTGCAATAGAAATGTGACACCATAATTGTAACATATTTCCATCATTCATATTCAAAATGTTGGTACAAATTGTTGAGAAAAGACATGTGCAGCCATATACACACTTTCAAACGGATATAATTACGATATTATTCAGGTACCATATTTCTTCACGTCAGTAAAACGTGACATACGTCAGTCATACAGTTATGACGTAAGTGTATTTTGAGAACAGCGCAAGAAAAGTGCACAATCCAGCTGTGCTAGGATTCCATGACGATGTCAATATTGCCGATATCCAACAGTTTCCTCACTTTGCATTTGTACTTTATGGCACAACACACAACGGAATGTCATTCCTTGCTATGGTAGGAGCCTATCGTGTTCCAGCACGCAGTATGCATGTAAGCAAATACGTTCCTGTCTATATGTCGGTACGTACATGTATGCATGTAAGTATGTACGTTTGTTGAAAAAAAAAAGGGGGGGGGGGAGCCTGTCAAAACGTTCACACATCAATCAGATGATCAGAAAGCCTAAGCCATTGTTCCCGAGCCACGTTAATGGGAGATTTATGAAAGGGAGCGTGGAATGCAGTCCTGTCACACGGTTCCACGGACCTCCCAGAATCATACCCTCACCGGCCCCCGTAGTGTAGTGGTTAGCACTTGGAACCGTGGACCAGGAGACCCGGGTTCAAGTCCCAGTCGAGGCAAGCAGGAATTTTCCTACCTAGGTCGGCTCCTACCCAGAGCGGGTGTGCTGTGGGCCCAGTGGGGAGGCTGTTGCCACGCAGCCGAGATTCACCCACTTCACGGGTGCGACTTTGGGGGTGCTTCCCTTAGTATGACACATCGTATGATGTGGATGATTACACGGCCGGCACCGCAGGTGCCGTAGTTCCCAGGCCTGGTTAATGCTGGGATATTTATGACAGGAAGCGTGGAATGCAGCCCTGTCCCGCAGTCCCAAACCAAATGGACCTCCATAGCATCATCTCACCATCATCCTCATCTCCATCTTCATGCATAATAAAAATTGCCCCAGCTTTCGAGCCCTCCGTGGATTCCACCCATGACCTGGGAGGAACACCACTGGAACTGGCAAAGAGTTGGGGCAGCAAACAAAAAAACAAAACAAAAAATCATAACCTCACTATCATCCTCAGCATCAACACCACCGGGGAAGACAAGCCTTCCACCAAAGTTTGGACAGTGTACCCATATCTGCAGCCGATGAAGGGACTGATATAAGGTCGGATGAAAACATGCAGGGCTACGCCACGCGTCTGCAGACATGTTATGGTAAGGGTGTCTGTAGAATTTTGTTGTTGCAAAATCTTTCACTATCTTTCCTTTCAAAACCTCTCCCTAAGCGCCGTGAGTACTCAGCTAGGGTGGAGCCGTGCGCTATGTCAAGTCTCCAATCATCATCATCATCATCAACAATCTGGTGTATTTGGGCATACTGTAATTTCAAGTGCTTTAGGGGAGGAAGCACTCTTTCCAGGGAGGAAATTTTCTCGCCAAAGGTGGAAGAAGTGGACATTGTGTTAGGTAGCAGTGTGTGTGTGTGTGTGTGTGTGTGTGTGTGTGTGTGTGTGTGTATGCGCGCGCGCATGCTTGCCTGCCATGTGTGAGTGTGTGTCTGTCTGTGAGCACAAGATTATCTTCCCTCGGTAGACATTTGATTAGAACACATTCTTATACATATATATATTAGTATAAAACATCATTTACATCATTCATTTGCGTCTGAAAGATGAAAAGCATTGCACACTGCACAGTATGTCTGTCAATGCTGATGTTATTGCCTATATTTGTACAATGCTGGCAGAAACCGGAGACATCACAACGAAAATTCCCAGAAATTGGAGATGATCTCCAAAATACTAACCCTGAGGGATCATCCAATAATAACCAAGCAAGCCTGTTAGTACAGTGTAAGGTCTGGATTGAACCACAAGCTATGCTCGTGCAAGCGAGTGATCTACCCTCACCTGGAAAAACAGCCTAAGCACCTATCGAATCCATGGAGTTTAGACCCTTTTTCCAGACAAAAGTGCTGGTCCCACTGTCATCACACAGTAAAACAAAACTACAAGCGCTGCTGATTCACGACTGCTCCTGGGACGCACAGAACTTGGAATGGTGAGAGGACAGAGTCTGTATCAACTTCTCCTCAATCTCTGTTCCATTTGCCACCTCTTCCTGTGTCAGACGAATGGGTTCCTCGCTGTCGTTAGTGACCAGCACTACCTCAGTTTTCCTTGTATCCAAAACGTTGGCCACAACCACCTGAAACAGACACAGCAATTAATTGTGTAATATCGAGCGTATTTTTTCTTCTCAATATCTTAATCATTTGCTTAAAAGAAGTTTGGCCAATAACCTAAAAGCCTAGGGGGAAAAGTTACCTTAATTAATCCTTAATTAATTAACCTATATCCTGGTGATAAACCACGGCATTGTCTGTATACTGTCCCTTTGGCCAAGGAATTGACCAGGCCTCTCAGGCACAAGCTAGCAGGCAACAGTCAGTCCTTTACGCAATGCACAACACAAGTCAAGACCTGGAAAGACAAAGGCTGGTGTATACTGTCCCTTTGGCCAAGGAATTGACCAGGCCTCTCAGGCACAAGCTAGCAGGCAACAGTCAGTCCTTTACGTAGTGCACAACACACGTCAAGACCTGGAAAGACAAAGGCTGGTGTATACTGTCCCTTTGGCCAAGGAATTGACCAGGCCTCTCAGGCACAAGCTAGCAGGCAGCAGTCAGTCCTTTACGCAATGCACAACACACGTCAAGACCTGGAAAGACAAAGGCTGGTGTATACTGTCCCTTTGGCCAAGGAATTGACCAGGCCTCTCAGGCACAAGCTAGCAGGCAACAGTCAGTCCTTTACGTAGTGCACAACACACGTCAAGACCTGGAAAGACAAAGGCTGGTGTATACTGTATACCTTGTGCTGGTACTCCTCCAGAGCCTTGCGCGCCTTCCTGATGAGAATGGACTTGTCTGTCTCAAGCTGCAAGGGACAGGAAAACAATTAATTTTATAACGATAATTATTTCAGCACATTTCTACCTGTAGACATGTTGTGAGCTGTATCTCATGTCAAGCTTTGAAGTTAACGTTTACATTTTTTTTTTTTACTACTTTATTATCCCTTTCCGGAAATTCAGGCTGCCTCCCCCAGGGGAAGCGCGTCGCCGCGGTGCAGCGCCACCCAATACCTATCCTACATTTTTTTATAATTTTGCAGGGGGAGGAAAGCCAGAAAACCCGGAGCAGCCCGGCAGCCAGGAAAAACCGGTATCACATATCACAAGCTCCACCTGGGCTCGAACCCACGCTATATCGCCATGACATTGGTGACGGCCGTTCAGTAGCGCAGCGGCTAAATCTGATGCGCTACTTATTAGACCACCGCTCACCCCCTGGGTGAAGAAGTGAATGGATATGATTGTTGCACTGTGGGTGTGGGCAGAGTGACTGCGCAACTCTTAACATCTTTGTGTACTCAGAATATTATACGATAGTGCTATAATGATGGAAAGTTTATGTCAGAAAGTTATTTAATCCTCTTGAAGAAGACTTCTGCAACATGATACCTTGAAAGAGATGACAAAAGCTTGCGGTGTCCAGTCCTTGACGAGCGGCGTCAACATTTTGGGCACCAGTTGCAGGGACAGCTGTAAGGGGCCATTTGATGATTGTATTTTGTGTTCAGGCTGTTTACACACAGAGAGTGAAATGAAAATCAATGACAAATCAATACAAATACGTGGGTGGGTGGGTGTTTGGGAGTTTAACGTCCTTTTCCACCACATACGGGTGATATCAAAGACAGGGCAACGATGAAAAAGCCAGCACAAATACAATACAAATACAAAAATACAAATACCAATATAAATGATTCGACCCAGAAATAAACACATACAGGTGACTGTACTCAAAGGACAGAGCATCGATCTCTAATGGCAAACTGGTCTGACTTTTGTTGTGCATGTTTCTAACATACAAAGCCCTTTCAATGACCATACTTTCACCAATGACAGTGACAGCAACAAAACTCAACTATCAAAACAAAAAAGGACATAATAAAATTGCTCCAGCTTTCGAGCCCTCCGTGAATTCCATCCCTGACCTAGGCAGAATACCAACTGAGATGGAAAAGAGTTGGGGCAGCAAAAAAAGAAAGAAAGAAACCGGCCCCCGTAGTGTAGTGGTTAGCACTTCGGACTACGGACCGGGAGACCTGGGTTCGAGTCCCAGCCGAGGCAAGCGGGATTTTTCCTACCAAGGTCGGCTCCTACCCAGAGCAGGTGTGCTATGGGCCCAATGGGGAGGCTGTTGCCACACAGCCGAGATTCACCCACTCCACGGGTGCGACTTTGGGGGTGCTTCCCTTGGTATGACACGTCTTATGATGCGGATGATTACACGGCTGGCACCGCAGGTGCCGTAGTTCCAGGGCCTGGTTAATGACGGGATATTTATGACAGGAAGCGCGGAATGCGGCCCTGTCACGCAGTCCCAAACCGCATGGACCTCCATAGCATCATCTTACTATCACCCGCATCTCCATTATCATGCATAATTTTTAAAAAAATGTCCCAGCTTCCAAGTCCTCCGTGGATTCCACCCATGACCTGGGAGGAACACCACTGGAGCTGGCAAAGAGTTGGGGCAGCAAAAAAAAAAAAAAAAAAAAAAGAAAGAAAGAAAAGAGTCCATGTTATACTCCAGCATACCATCATGTTGGAGGGAATGTAGAAGTCCGACACAGCAGCAGCCAAGTAGAGCATTGCCTGACAACCCAATGGCTGCAGCAGCATGCAGACCGCCCGCAGCATATGCAGGTAATCCCCTAGAGAGGTGAAGGACACGGGCAGCAGACGCTGCTTTGATTGGGCGTCATGGTAACGTTGCAAAATTGACAGCAGGCTGGTAGCAGTCTCATCTTTCACTGCAACATGAACGTTTCAAGGTAACTTTACCCATTATGTGGTCATCCTCCAGTGAAAATTTAAAGGACTATGAAAGAAACAAACTATTATGGGGCAATGGGTGGTCTAGTGGTTCAGAGACTTGTCACCAATGCGAGAGGTCAACGGTTCGAGCCCCACTCGGGGCAAAGAATTTTTCCTTCTCGTATGTGGCACCGTTCATTCGGGTCGATCGTCGGGGGTTCTCTCCGGGTACTTCGGCTTCCTCCCCCTCTACTTTGAAAATGTTCAGCCCACAAAATTTGAAAAATAAATGCAATTCTAAACTCCCAAATTTAAATAGCTGAGCTGACCCTTCGCACCACGTGATTGTAATGTGTTTACATCCAGTATGTGAGAGAATGCATGTGATTCACGTGAGTGTGCGTGTTGGGATCAGTTTACGGCGCTTTGAGCCAATTCATGAAATTGGGTAAAGTGCCTATACAATACTCATTATTATTATTATTATTATTAACTCATTCAGCCCTACGCAGGTACATGTACCTGCACGAGGAACCCGCCGCGTATGCCTACGCAGGTACATGTACCTGCGAGCTAGTGAAAATTTCTACTCGCTCCTCATTGGCCAGACTACTGAATATTCATGAAACAAGGGGCACTACTCTGCTGTGCACTTCCTTTCCTTTGTACGGATCAGGTTTACACATGGGTTTGAGCGATTTTGGTTTTTTTAACTGACTGACTGGCTAGGCAAAAAAGTGCCCAGGACAGGGACAGCAGTCAGGCCTGGAACCAGCAAGGGCTGAAAGGGTTAAAGATGCTTGATGGTTAAAGAAAAAATACCAGTAACTCTTGGGTGACTCACCCTTTGACAGACAACCTGCATTTAAAGACCCAGTGTTTCCCAGAGCTTTCACACCAAAGGGTCCCACGCACCCTATTCCACAATTTCAGGGAGGTCCTTTTGCAAGTTCCGAGTCCCTTCAGTTAGTAGTACGTTTTTTCGTTTTCTTTTCTGACCCCTCTGACACACTACTGCTGTCTGTGACAGTGGGTTCACGTCTTCCGTCACAGTTTGACTTGCCCGTCTCTTCTTCTGGCCGGTTGTTGAACTCCAAGTCGAATCATCAGTAGTCATCACTACTCGCACAACTATGCTGTCGTCAGCTCTGAGCAAAGATCATTCGATTGGGCAGGGCAGCGCCAGAACAATGTGTGCATCCCTGGGATGCAGTTAATTAAATTATCTGTCATTTTCAGATTTCTCAGAGTATTTTACACACTATTACGTAATCAGAAATGCTGAGACCAGTGTTAAGAGAATACTCGGTTTCATCCTCGTCACTGTCTGAGACCTCTTTCCGGCAACCACCCTTTTCTCAGGACTACTTTCCTCTGGCCAAAGTGGTGGTCACCCAAAAGAGTGTGATCTTAATATGGTTACTACTAGAGGGTGGAACCGGTACTATTTCTCAAACCGGTTTTTAACCGGTTTTTCCGATAGAAAACCGAGGTTTAAAACCGGTTAACCGGCTATGTATACGTCATCTATTGTTTCTAACGTTTCCCCAAGAGATGGAAGGGGGGGAAGGGAGGGGGTCTCCTAGTACTCCGGCTTCCTGTACCCCTGCGTTGGAAATGTGGGTGGGTGGGTGTTTTGGATTTTAACGTCCTTTTCCACCACATACGGATGATATCAAAGACGAGGCCGGCAACGATGAAAAAGCCAGCACAAATATTTGGCCCTAGCCGAGATTTGAACTCACGACCCGAAAGTTGGAAGTCCAACGCTCTACCATTCGGCCACCACGGTTTCCCTGTTCAGCCAACAACAACAACAACAACAACAACACCATGATGATGATGATAAGGAGGAGGGGGAGGAGGACGGTGTCTTGTACCGGGCTGAAAACCGACGAGTGATGTCCCTTAGAAAAACCGCGGTTTTCCGGTTTTTAAGGCCAAACCGGTTTACCGAACCGTGAGAAAGTCGGACCGATTTTAACCGGAAAACCGGTAAAACCGAACACCCCTAGTTACTACATATACTTAATTTTTTCCATGCCATAGTGAACACTGAAATACTGGTTTGTTAGCAACAAACACGTCACTCAGAATGCCATGGAACATGGAAACTACAACAATTACCACTTATCACTGGTTTAGTTCCTGTACTGATGGTCAGACAGTCGAGGATGTTGTGCTGTATGTGGCGGTGGAAAGGCAGTAGGGAGCGCTGGCGATGAAGAAAGATAACTGCATAGTCGTGGTCCAAGAAATATTCAGCAGAGGCTGAGCCACGGGTTCCAATACTGAAGTTGTCAATGAAGCGTACAGTTCGACTTTCCAGTGGTACAGTTGTTCCACCAGACTGCACACAAGAATTACTTTCTTTTGTTTTTTAAAGGATAAATTACAAAATGAAGTCAGGTGCCTTTCTACTCATTAAGAAAGATTCTGATTCTGTTAGCAAATAACAGGTACATGTACATGTACATCACTTGCTGCCAGTGCCACAGGTCCACGGCCTGTGTAATTTGGTTTGCATTTCGGTTTTTAGTCAATGAGCCTAACTTTAGTCAGTTATCAGTGAACACTACTGGAACTAGAAATGTGTGTTTTAGAACTTTTCAACCACATCACTTTCAGCGTCCTCCACAAAGCATCAATAAGCACTACAAACGAATGCTGCAAAATCGGTGCAGTCCTGTAAACAACTTGCTCGACGTGCAATTTATTTATTGCCTCCCCTGATACGGCTGATTTGGGCCAAACATTTGCGTGTCTCCTTACCGTAACAAGAACTACTCGTCTGTTGTCTGCTTTGTGTAAAGTGATAAACTTTTCAATCTCGGATTTCTTCTCCTCAAACTTGTCGGGCAGGGCTGTTTTCTCGAAGAAGTCATCGTAAACTGTGGCGCCTGTCGTAGCACTCATATTTAAGACTTACTCTAACTTCGCAACGGAAGAGCTCCAGGACAGAGAAAATTCGTCTGCTTCATGTCGCGACAAGCCCACACAGCCTCGAAGCGCGCACGGCGCTCGATATGTTGTCGTAACAAATACCCATGCGCGATAAATGTTTTGATGGGATGGGCACCGTGAATTATGAGTTGTTTCTAAAATTATTTTTGTTGCATTTACATGAGTATTGATATTCATTGACACTGCATGGAAACACTGACATGTCCTGGAACAACCGGGACTATGAAACTAGACAGATACGAGAGAGAGAGAGGGGGGGGGGGGAGGAAGGTGGGGAGGAGAGAGGGGGGGGGGGGGGAGGCGGGTGGCGCCGGTTTTGTGATCTACATTTCCGTGTGTACAATAACATAACTGAAGTAAAGAGATCACAACAGAATTAAGATGCCTTTCGGTGTAAAAAAAAACAAAAAAAACAACCACCACCCAAAAAAACAAAAAAAAAAACATCTTACACTTCCTTCGGGTTCATAGACTCAGGAAAACACAGGTATTATATTTCACTGGCCAATTTTCAGTTTGTTGTACATTTCTGCATTTAGTCTGTACAGGCAGTTAGTGGCCTCGGGGCCACAGGTCGGATGGCGGATTTTGAATAAAATACCAAACAGCCACGTCACCTCACACCAGACAAGTCAAACATTAGTCAAACATCGGATACAACTCAAACAAAAATCAGTTTCCCCTGCACATTCAACAAACTGTTTCGACTGAACGGAATAACTTGTTCACATCTGACGGTCTGTGATGTGACAGTGAGTGACCAGACAACAGGATGCAAACTGTGACTTCCATCTAGTTTACAATCACCATTACATTTCCAAGGCATCACCTTATTAGATGTATGGCACGCTGATGAAGTGTTGCTCAGTGATGTTATCTGAGCTGAGATGGTGGTGGTGGTGGCGTGTGTGTGTGTGTGTGTGTGTGTGTGTGTGTGTGCGCGCGCGTGCATGCGTGCGTGTGTGTGTGTGTGTGTGTGTGTGTGTTGGTACATGTAATACATGTTTGGGAGAGGAAAGAACCTCACTGTCCCAAACCATACGTCAGCAGGAGAAGTTTTCCTTTGCTCTGAAACTGTATGAGTCAACCCCAAATACAGTACATGTCATAGTCAGACAGCTGAGATTGTTATGTAGCTCATAAACTGTCATTATACATGAATGTTTTAGGGATCTGAGATCAACTCCCCTCACCGCAACTTCCAAAGGCCTGTTATTTAGGAAGTGCTTCGCTGTAAAACGTTCGTATGTCAGAATTACACAATACATATTGAACAAGATAAATTATTTTAGAATTCAACATACTCAGCACACACACACACACACACACACACACACAAAAACATCCTCTATCTCTCTCTTTTTTTCTTTTTTTTTCACTCTACATTCCTATAGCTTATAGATTTTCCTTCTTTTGCTCGTATTTTCGTAGTTTAGCAACAGCAAGTTTGAACTTGGTATTTCTGCCAAAACTTTTACTGTTGGAAAAAAAAGATTATTGTCATTGTCTCTGTCTCTCTCTCTCACACACACTCACACACACACACACACACACACACAAGCAGAGGTTTGTCTGTCACTTTTACTCCTGTGTTCCTTACATCCAAGGACCAGTACATATAGTTTTACATACAACAAATCATTCACATTCAACATAAAACGGGTAATATTAAGAGGTACTTGTTTCCAGTGAAATACATTTACACATGACACAACTTTTTGTCACTTTGATCGATGCTTACAACATTATACACGTGATTTCTTAAGACTTCTGTTTTTAACAGCAGTTGTAAATGTCACCTACTGTTATGACAATACTTCCCTTCAGAAAAATTTTCTCACACTAATGTTACAAGAGAAGACATGATAATAATAATAATTTAAATAAAAAACAAAAATCTCATTTTCTACTTATTTTCTGATGTAGTTTTGAACACATTCATTTATCAACGGTACACAAAGGTTGAGAAAACAGCTGTAAGTATGCTTGATACACAATGGAGAAAAATACGAATTAAAATGCAGATACACTTATGTACAGGCGATGAGCTCTAGTCACAAGGCAGCGAGCTGGTACCAGGCAAACGGTTTACATTATCTGCTGTCGACGAAAGCAACATCAATGCCACGAACACTCACAAAATGAGGGATTGTAAACTGACTATAAAATCCACACAGCAAGAATTTATTTGACTCACTGTTTGTCATACGGACAGAGTGAGATGGAGTAGAGCTGTTGAGGCCCTATGCTTCTCTACCAGCCAAAAGGACTAAACTGTTTGTCATTCTTCACATCTGCCTGTACTAACTGACACTGATATTGACAAATTTGGTGATGGAACATCAGATGCATAATTTTGGTGGGTACATCTGATGTAAAGTCACTGACACTCGAGAAAGGGAAAAAGCTAGCTTCGTCCAAATGACACCAAGCTGAAGGCACAGATGCAGTAACCTTCCGTGTAATGCATGTAGATGTGTGGTCTTTTCGGTGTGTGGCAGATGGGTGGTGACAGACAAGTTCCTGTAATTCTGCTTTTCACTTTACGCGGTTTTACACACACAAACACACACAAAAGAATTGTACACTGACCATGACAGATGGCTAGAGTGGGCGCTCGTGTAACTGGCACAGATCTCTTGCAGTGTGTACAAGTACATGAATAAATAGACTGTATATCCATTTCAAAATGTATGGTGCCACGTTCTGTGTTTGACTTTTAAAAAAAAAAAAAAAAGAGAATGGAAACAGTCAAAAATGTATGGTTCCACGTTTTGTGTTTGACTTTAAAAAAAGAAAAGAGAGTGGAAACAGTCAAAAATCTTTCCAGGTATAGATGTTGTTGAGTAGGCCATTCATGATTTTACCCCCATGGATGCAAGGTTTCACTAAAACCTAACAAGTTTTTTGTAACAACTCGAGCATGTTCAGCGGGTATAAACTATTCCTCCTAAGACAAGTAAAAGTGAGAAATATAAAAGCCAGGGTTTTCACAATGATTTGCTGACATAAAATTACTAGGATTTGGATCCCCCTTTCATTATTCAAATCATGAATCTGATTTCTACCATGAAATGCACAAAATCTGGTTGAGTTTTAAAGGAGAGTACAGGCAATGTGATCATCAACATCATCACAATGTGACAAGTATTAATGCACACACGCACATACACAAAAAAATAATGATTATCACATGACTTCAAATTACATGTACAAAACAACATTAACAGTCACATAATTTGCACACATTTGACATAAACTGTTCCCTTGAATATACAAGACAGTGTCATTCAGATCTTTGTAAATGCACAACTTGACAAAAAACAACCGTAACGGAAAAGCACCAAAAAGCAAAATAAGGAAGGTATAGTTGTACAGAAGACTTTCATTTGAGATTATGCCACACAGACTCCAGCCCTAAGTCCCTATATCAATTGTTACAGGCACACTAGCATGGACAATCAGCATACAGCTCAGGTTATATTTTCTGCTGATTGGCTGTTGTTTCATTTCAATACGAACTAAGTGAGCCCGCCTGTCGCCTACAAAAATAATGCCCTGTAAAACACACCAAGTCCTTTCTTTGCTTTGTGGACCTAGTATGTTTCACCATGCCGACCTGGCGCAGTTCAACAATTTACACACCATCTGCTTCACATCAAAATACTAAACAAACACTTGGTTATCATAATTGCGTAGTCAAGCGCAGATGTCACTATCCCAGGTTCGTATACCATGCAGTGAAGAATTCTGCACATATACGGCTACAAATGGGTTATCCTACACAAAACAGAAGGAAGGGATGAACCTGTAAGGGCGGAATATGACAACATGGTTTTATATTTTCTGATAACAGTTAATTATGCAGTGTTGTACATATGGTCGTGTATTCACCATTCTAACAGTAACTCATACAATATGACATGGAAATGTATTTCTGGTATCCCCTAAGGTCCACTGCAGTAAAGATGAGAAGTGATTTTCCAAGAAAAGAACAATTAGACTAGAAAAGTGGACGAACAATCTAGCATTGCTACAGACTCGCACATGACGGGACAGATAAAGTGTGTAGAACATGACATTGCTGGGCTTACATTTCAATAATACAACAACAACAAAAATGACAGCACACTGCTGTGGAAAATTCACGCGTGGACAAACAGGTATACGTCATCACAATCAAGCAAAGATCAACAATAAATATTACCCAAGTGCAATGTACACAAAACCAGCCTTTGAACATCCACACGCACCCATCATGCACACACACACACACACACACACACACACACACACACACACACACACACACACACACACACACACCTAGCATGTTATCAATTGCTACACATACCTGTCTGCAACTCACAGTGCTCTTCTCATTTATACCATGGTTTATCATGAGACTTCATGATATTCGACTTCACAACCCAGAAAAATCACGCAGTGTGCACATGCTTGTACATCTAGTTTTCATTATGCAAGAAACGATTAAACAGCCCCCCCCCCCCCCCCCCCCCAAGACAAATCAGCCAACAACAAACATCAAAAATGAGAACGAGAAGTCCACGACTATTGACAAAGATACGGACAAAGAACATGGACTACATCCACTTGGAGTTAAGCACACGAATGTGAAGGAGATTGATGAAGAGTAAAACCCTTTGACGAAAATGACGACGACGACGACGACAACATAAAAACCCTAGAAGAGTTGATTTAGTATTTGAGAATTACACATAATTCACCTGAGACACTGCAAATTTATCTGTACGAGGAGGAAAAAGATTGAGGTGAGGTTGTAGACACAGTGTTAACATCAGAAACCACAGTACGTGTACGTCCTACTGCAAGAGATACATTGATATTCCCCCCCACCCCCACCCCCACTCCCCCCAAAAAAATTCTTTTCTTAACCCCATTCATTCCTTTTGAGTGTCAGAGGTCATCACTACGCTTCCATTCTGTCAAGCCAAAAAATACAATTTCACATTTAACCATACATTCTTTCCGGGGCATCAGGCTTCTACACGACTGCATGCTGTCAGGAATTCCCCCCAAGTCTGCACACCTTGCGAAATACATGTTACCGTACTTCACATACAAAAACATAAACATGGTCAGTGAACGATTACTTTCCGTATCACAGAACACCATAATTATTTGGGTACCGACACACATCTCTTGATGTTTTACGACTCCCGTGTGCTAGTGTAAATGCGTCCAACCCTTTCAAAATATGAACAATATACCTGATCTTCCAATAGAACTGAGACCAAACGACCTGACGGTGAACTTATTGCTCTGGCAACGTTAGGGATTGCAAACCTGAACAAGATGGGACCAAAACAAGAGCACAACCTACTCTGTATTAATAATAATAATAATAATAATGAGTATTGTATAGGCGCTTTACCCAATTTCATGAATCGGCTCAAAGCGCCGCGAACTGAACCCAACACGCACGCTCACGTGAATCACACACATTCTCTCACACACTGGACATAAACACATTACAATCACGTGGTGCGAAGGGCCAGCTCAGCTATTTAAATTTCGGGATTTAGAATTGCATTTATTTTTCAAATTTGGTGGGCTGAACATTTCCAAAGCAGAGGGGGAGGAAGCCGGAGTACCCGGAGAGAACCCCCGACGATCGGCCCGAATGAACGGTGCCACATACGAGAAGGGAAAATTCTTTGCCCCGAGTGGGACTCGAACCCCTGACCTCTCGCATTGGTGACAGGTCTCTTAACCACTAGACCACCGACCGTATTGACATTGGACCTGGGTGATGGTCCTTTCCATGTGTCGGACTGAAGACTTCAGATGATGTGTACGAAATTACAGTACGGACGTTTTCCCTGGGACATATCAAAGCTCAACTGAATGGAAGAAACCATGATGTTGTGCCACCATCGGCCATTCTTGGGAGGAACAAAGGGGAGATAAAGACAGAGCTGACACTCACGAATACCAGCAGTGCCTTGTAATGCTCTCCCTTTTACGTTTTTATAAAATAGGTTTTCTCCCTGTCACCTTGTGCTCAAGGATGGAAGGGAAATAACCTCTGTTTAATTCTTGCAAGTCAGCCCAAGTTGATCCCCTTTGCTCCTGAATCGTCCAAGTTGCCCCTGAGAAGCATGCTCATCTTTGGATTTTAAACACAAACGACCCTGAGCTGCCTATTGCTTTGATTTCCACTATAAACTGAACAGCAATGTACAAGTCAAACCTTGCTTACGTTCTATGTCTTGTCTGTGTACAATTATTTACGACGGGTGATAGTATGTTGTGTCATCTTCACACTACACAAATTTCAGCAATGATTTCAATGATAAAAAAAAACCAACAAACATTTTTTTTAAAAACGAAAAAAACTTGCTGCCAAACTTTTTACTTTTGCGAAAGTTTTACTTTCAGGACTCCAGCCAATGAACTTTGACTTTCCACATATGTCTGACATAATCTGACAAAGCAGGATAGGCTGACTCACTACAAATGGAGGCGATGCAAAAGAGTTGGGGTGGGGGTTGGGGGGGGGAGGAACTGAACATTTTTTTAGCAACATATATTTAGAAAGAACGCTTATTGCATTGCAAATAGGACCCTGCTGAAATATACCTGCATCAGAAACAAATGAACAACTAATCATTTCCAGATACTCTCATCAGCCATCATTGCTCACAAGATTTCTCGTCCTGCAATCCATTCAAACATTCTCTTCGAGAATTATGCTTTCACGCTGATTATCAACACTGACGTACACATTTTACAACAATATCATGATTAAATATTTGTGTGCACACACATGTACACCTATGGAAAATTACCACATAGCCACAGTACAGTCAGAGTGAAAACCAAGGAAATGCACAAAATGACAATATGGACCTGAAATTGACGAAAAGATGAGAGAAAGATGGGAGAGGGGTATTTTGAGCACATCAAGAGAGCGTGGAACAGTGGTGATGGACATTTCCAAACCCCACTAATGGGTGTCAGTGATAAAGGACATGTATATTATGACCGATTTAGTCACAGTTGAAAAAAGCCTTCAGGTAATCCAGCAGGATAATAATTGTCTATCTCACCATTTTTCCCATTAAAATCACAATGCAAGGACCAGAGAAGCAAAATTCTATGCCCAGGTGGTTTTCATATCGCTGCTCATTTATGACTTTTTCCACATCAAGCCTGTATTAAGGCCTGTATGCTCATTAAAAAAAAAAAAAAAAAAAAATTTCCTCTCTGAAGTAACACAAAATTATCTGCACCAACAGACACGGCAGTACAAGAGTCAACAAAACTAAAGGCCGCAGTTTCCCTGGCTAGCTGTCCTCGGAAAACAGTTCCCGCCATCGCTGTCGGAAAAATTTCCGCAAGCTGTGTCCTGCCATTCCGACCTCAGAATCGTCTTCATTGAACGTCTCACAGTTGTTGAGGATCAGGTGAACATCGGCTGCAAATTCGCTGCGGTGTTTGTATCTGCACAAAACAAACCAGAAATCTTGTCACAAAAAGCTAGCATAAGAGGGGAAGAGCATGGTAGGTAGAAACGGGCTCCTGGTAACTCTCAGACCTGTCTGCATGGATCATTCTGAGCTGTTTTCGTCCTGTCTAGCATCACACTACTTAGGCACCTACACAGTGACAGCATCTCAGGGGAAGAAGCGCGTCGTCGCGGTGCAGCACCACCCAATACCTATCCTATACTTTTTACAATTTTGCTGGGGGAGGAAGGCCGGATGACCCAGAGAGAAACCCCCGATGAGCAGCCCGGTAGCCAGGAAAAACCAATATCACATATCATAAGCTCAACCTGGGCTCGAACCCACGCTTCATCGCCATGACATTGGTGATGGCCGTTCAGTTAATCTTGCCTGATTCCCGTATACAGGGCCAAAACCGAAAAAGAGTGAAAAAAAATGTGGGATACTCCTGCATAGAACAAGATGTGTTCAGTATTGCCACTACCCTCAAACAAGCTAATCATCTACCCATCTCGAACTATATGCTCCAGCATTTAGTCTGGTCTCCTGCGAATCACTACTACCCCAAAAACGTTACTAAATGATAATCTAAAGAAAACTAAAGGCAAACAACAAGAAACAGAAAACACACACACACACACACACACACACACAGTGGGATGTTCCTCTGCCAAGGGGCACCCACTCATGAGACAAAGAAGAGCTAACGGTGAAACTGGCTAGATCGCTGAGAAAGAAGACAAGCAGAGAGAAGGGAAACAGAACAAGTACTAACGTTTTGTCCTTAAGTTTTGCTTTCATAGTATGAAAGTCCATGGGCTGAGCGATGATCTTCTTGTAGGACGGAAACTGCTTTGTGCTGACTGGTTTCAGGAATGGCCAGCCATCGTTGGATTTCTCCAGCTCCGTCAGCAGTTTCCTGAAACACATTTTTATTTCAAATGTTAAGATCATTGAAGGATTATATGGTCACTAACCCAAGATTCTGATGTCATCTTTCTCTCCACAGACCAAAGATCACGCAACCACATTCGTACATACATGTACAATCATACAGTCAAATTTTGATATAACCCTGCAATGCCTGTCTTTGGGGTCTTCCGGAATCGCTGCTCCATGGTGCTTCCATAAACAAATGTTCGTGAACAAATTATTTGGCATAGACTAGATCGTCAGTGACCAGTACTCCAAGATTGTACGGTCACTCAGCTGATGATCACAAGGTCAGTGTAAAATTCTGCCTGATGATGCATGTCCGTCCACTCAGCCACCGATGCTGACAACCAGTGTAAGAGAGTGACTTCCCTTCTCACTTTGTATTTTCCCCTGAGGTCAAGTAAAGTGGTTTTGAGTTCAGTCTTGTCTCGTCTGTACTGAGATACGAACCTAACTCCTACAGTCACTTACCCACAGATTGTGATGTCACTGTCCTTGTTTTTGGGCTCATCGCCGCTATCCACTTTCTTCTTCTTGCTCTTCTTCTTCTCCGGCGAGGCCTTCTTCTCTTTCTTCTCATTTGTCTTCTTCTCATTTTTCTCTTCCTTCTTCTTTTCTTCCTTTGGTTTGCCTTTCTTCTCCTTGGCACTCTCTTTCTTCTTTTTCTCCGGTGGCGGTCCGTCCACCGTCGATTCCGACTCCTTCCTATCTCGACAAGAGCTTGTGACGCTGTCTTTTCTTTCCCGGCTACTAGATGGCGCTGCTGCTGGTGGCGGAGCTTCTTTCCTTTTCCGTTTACTGGATTTCTTGCTCTGAAACAAAAACAAGAAGAAATTAAGTGTGTGGTTAGATTCGCCAGTTGCAATGCTCCAGTTGTAAAAATGTTGATATATGCTGCAGTCTGACTGCTGGGAAGAATATCCAAGCCCCCCCCCCTCCCCCCACCCTTCCCCCCTCACACACACACACACACACACATCTGCCCACACGGCCGCGCACACACACACACACACACACACACACACACACACACACACACACGTGTATGCAAACACAGCTTACCTTGGAAGTGATACAGCTAGCACACTGCCATTTTTTCGGCATCCTGAAACAGAAAACACACTGATCATTAGGACAGCTTACAGCCTTGCATCATCGGCCAACTGAAGCGTCTTTCACGGCCAACTTCATCCCTCTATCCCATCCCAAATCACCCTCTACCCTCATCCCAACAGCTCCACCCTCCTCTCTCTCTCTCTCTCACACACACACACACACACACACACATCCCCACCCCCCACCCCCCCAAAAGAAAAAAAAAAACACAAACGCTTGGGACACACATGAGAAAATCTTCTATGCAATCACAAAGACACTAAAGCTGCACAACTAATCATCTGCTGGGACAAAATCCGTGATATTCTACCATGATAGGATTGCTTAGTCATGGAACACACTTACCGAGGAAGCGGCGGATCCAGACAGTCGGTGTGAATGGCTCGTGGACACCTCTCGCATATCACCATCTTGCCTCCCTTTTGCCCGCACACGATACAGTGCGCGACCCCACTGGCCTGCAAAATAAACATTATTGGCAATAATTAATTTTGTGTGAGGACTCTCGTCTCCTCGCTTATCACACTGGCGGTCACGTGCAGCAGGCGATCTACTTAGCGGTTAACGGTAGTTGTCTCCCCTGCCAGAGGGCACATGTACCCAGACACAACGGCTGGCCAGCGAATTCTCTTGCAGTATCTTGCATACAAATTTTGCCCGTAATACAGTCATGCAAAGTTTTTTTGAAAGATATAAGTGGCAGCAATTAATCTGAAGGAAAAAAACATCATCACATCAAAGTTTTTGAGCAACACAATAGGAGACAAAGTGAAAACGATATCACTACCTTTGTGACACATTCGTAACAGTACCAGTCACCGTCAGGGATGGTTTCCATCTTGGGCTGAAAATAAAACAAAAAACAAAGGTCAGGCTAGGAACCAGGTCACTGGAACCTTAATTACAGATTCGAGGAGCCAACACTGAGGCATACGTTACACCATTTTCACTGTTACCGTATTATGTCAAATGTGTTTCAATGCATCAGTGCATGTTACAACTAGAATGGTTGTTTGATAGAAATATATTTTGGCAATAGGATGCCTTTTTCCAGAAAACAGTCTATCACTCAATCGATTATAACAAAAACTAATTTTTTGGCAATATTCTACAAATTCTACCCATCACTACAACTGATGAACATTGTTCCTTGTATTTTCTGGCTGTTTCAGAATTCTTGAGCAGAGATGGTCATAAAAGGCGCTCTGTTGTTTTTACAACCAAACTCAATAAAATTGCAAAATAGCCTGCAAACTATCAGAGAGAAGAAAGGTCTAGTGCATGCTGTGCATACACACTGTATCATGCGTGTGTAGATACCTTGAAGCAGTAGGTATGATACCCCTTGTCACAACCATCACACAGCAACAACTCTGCCTCGTTGTCATCTTTCAGACAGATCTGACAAGTCTGAAAACAAACCACGGTACAAAACATCAGTTGAAATTTAAAAAAAGAAAGAAAAAATGTATTCGACGATAAAAAGACCATCTGCATCTACAGCCAGCTTGTTGGCATGTTCTGGGCACAGTTTGTCTTCGTATGAAGTTGTTTTATTGTGTGCAACTTTTAACTGTTGTCCTTTCCTTAGTAAGAAACAGGAAAGGGCTGAGTAAACGACTGATTACATTATCAACAACAATGAACAAATAAATTAATTTAATACTGATAATAATAGTAATTAGACATTCTTGCATGGTGTTACGTCCTGGTTTCCACTCGTACTCTTCGTGATTATAAATATAAGAAGAAAAAAAGAAAATAGGACATGAGTTCAGTCTCCTGAATTGTGCGCGTCCAGTTCATTGTCAAAATATCGAAAACAAAATATCTATTTTTTCCCCCACATAACTTTCAGTTTGGTACATTGCCTACATGTTGCCTGTGTGTGTGTGTGTGTGTGTGTGTGTGTGTGTGTGTGTGTGTGTGTGTGTGTGTGTGTGTATGTAAGCTGTTTGCTATGAGTATTCTGCATTTCTTTTTTGGTGTGTAAAAATTGTCTTATGTGGTTGCTTTATGCTGCCTGTGTGTCATCAATTGTACCTGTTATGATTTTTGTCAGTTTGTACGACGCTTAACTCCTAACTGTCCACACACGAATCACATCAAAATCGTCACAACACAAGACAGCACTATTATGCAACCTCGAGGCCAGCAGTCTGCCCGAGAGACTGCGTAACGTGCTGTCATGTTGCAGCACACTCCTGCAAGCAGTCAACGCTAGCCAGACAGCTCAACGATTTCGCACCTTCATGTAAATACCGCGGTCACTCCTAGTTGGGGTACTGGCCAAGTAATAGCTAACACTACACTCATTCGGGCCACCTTACAACTTGCCCCAAGCACGTCCCACTGGCATGAGGGTGGTAGACAACAAGAGCCAAGTCCCGTTACAACGAGCATGAAACCACATGTGACGTACTCACAGCCGTACGAGCCATACACAAGACTGCCCTGAGCAAGCAAAGGGATTATGAGAGATTATGCAATCTACTGCGGGCTGTGCATCAGTCGAGGGAGGGGGAAACGGGCCTCCCTGAGAGTGCCCATGCCTTGCGTAATAGTGCTGTGGAGTGCTGTCTAGTGCCGTTTGGTGGTCCCGTGAGGTTTGGTAAGTCTTGTCATGTAGTGTGGGCAGGGGGGGGGGGGGGGGGGGGGGAGGGATGTGGACAGTTAGGAGTTTGAGCCTGTTGTGTTCATGTATAAGTACCCTATAAATCTCCTAACACCAAAAAAACGCTGAGTCCTGGGCACGCACCACTTTCATGATGGATTTCTCCCATGCGATGGAGCTTCCCAACAACTGGGTACACAAGTTGAGTTGTGCGGGAGTCTGTGCCGTGTGCACCGCTCTGCGCCACAACATCAGGCCAGGCGGCACATCCTCGCTCTGCTCGATCACTTCTTCGTGTGACGTGTCCATCTCGTCTTCTTCCTCTTCTCGCGACTCGTCAGCAGTTTTGTCGCTTTTTGTGTCAGCGCATGTTGATCGGCTAGACCTGGGTTCCGGGGCTGTGGCGATGTTGACCAGATTCAACTGCACACTGTTGCAGAAAAAAAAAAAGCATAATGATGATGCACTTTTCTGAACACTCTCTGGACACTGAACTGCTCACACACACACACACACACACACACACTCTCTAACACTCGCTCACTCACTCATTCTTGCCTTTTGCCCCTTCTAGGGCACAGGCTGCCGACGAGACTCTCAGCGGTTTTTGAAACAAGGCTTTTTATACAGAACTAGGTTGTTAGCCCAGAGCATAATCCCCAACCTGGAGAACCACTGGATCGCACTTTGTCAGGTCTCTACCCTTTGACCTGTCCGGCTTGGGTGGCGCTACCAGAAGACTTAGCATAGTTCTACGGGTCACTGAGACATGCAAGCCCCACAACCGCATCAAGACAGTGATCCACTGGGGACCACTGAACTGAACTAACTCAATATACATAGACACAAAGAACGAGGATGCATTTCAAACCACACACAGGGGCTCACCACTACCGGCCACTATATGAGAGAATCAGGCAAAAGTAATGGTTCTACAACTGATGTTTAGCAAGAGAGGATACTGCCTACATGCTCCATTAAACAGATCTAAAATGTTCACATTGCTGTGTTGGAGAGAAGATAAATATTCATGAATGCTGGGCACGGGAATAGGTTCTGTAAAACTTACACAATATGAATTCTGTCAACTTCAACATTTATAGAAATTAGAATTTTACTAAGTCATTTTTCAAGCAATTCTACATTCTGAAACTTAAATAGCTGACGCTTCGCACCACGTGATTGTAATGTGTTTATGTCGAGTGTGTGAGAGAATGTGTGTGATTCACGTGAGCGTGTGTGTTGGGTTCAGTTCGCGGCGCTTTGAGCCGATTAATGAAACTGGGTAAAGCGCCTATACAATACTCATTATTATTATTATTATATTCTCCAAGAAATACTACAGGCATAAAGGACTTTTTTTTTTTTTTTAAACTAAGCAAAATGGAGCATACTTTCTCATAAGTGGTGGCTTGAGGTAACGCCGTTCAATGTTACTCTCCAGCAGCAGCAGACGACTCCGCGCCACATCCATGGGATAGCATTCCGGCGCAACGGGATCGACTACAGATCTGTCCACCATTCGGATCTCAGGATCCTCAGTGGCTCGCTGTGGGAGCTTCCACGCCTGCTGATTCAAGATATAAGACGTTCCAGGATTAGCATCATAAATGTCTCCTCAAGATACGAAACTCGATTTCAGCAACAAAGCTGAAGGACGAAGTACAACAGGAGGGAAACTACTTTCATATGAGTGTGGTGAGGGGTTGGGGAGGGGGCAAGGGTGGGGGGGGGGGGAGGATATGAGTGCATGGAGGCCTTTTTTGGGGGGGGGGAGGGGGGGTATAATACCATTTTCTTTCAATATCATGCCATTCTTGCCCCTAGCAGGTATTTTGGGTTGCCTCCATCACAAGCAAATATGCATTTTCTTCTCCACTTTTTCTTACTTACATGTTGTTTTTTTGTTTAGTCTTTTTTTTTTCTTTCCATTCTTCTTGGTTGTTGTTGTTTCGTTTCCCACAGGGCACCTCTTCTCCAGAGGATGGATACCGGATCTTTAACATGCACAAATCTCCAACAGACGAACAAGGGATCAAGAATTGCAAATAAAGGGCTTATGCCGACCTCAGAAAATCACTCACTTTGACCTGAAGGCTGGCGTTGAAGATGCGATCCTCCAACGCTTCAACGTCCTCCAGACATGCCATCTCCACCTCAAACCCTGCCCGCACGTTCCAACTCTCCTCAGGGTCTGCTGGTATTGCATCGTCCACATCCTCTGTACCTACATCCATCGCCTCGTCTTTCTTCGTCTCCTCTTCGCTCTCCTCCAGCTTCTCTTGCTTAACCTTGACCTCAGTTTTGTCCGAGTCAGCAGTGGCAGAGTTGCTGTTGTCGTCCTGCTTGTCACTGTCTGAGGGTTTGGGGTCACTCTCTGGCGTTTCTTCTTTAATCTCTGTTTTGATCATCTGTGTTTTGCCTACAGAAAGTAAACAGGGCGTGAGTTCAGTCCCCTGAATTGTATGAATCTGCAAGAATACTGCTCTTAAATTCATAATCAAAACATTAAAAGCAAAGAGGTAGAGACAAGGCTTTATTTTTTGTTTGTTTGTTTGGAGTTGTTGTTGCTGTTGTTGTTGTTGATGTTACTGCTGTTGTTATTTGTTTAACCAACAGTAAACTCAATTGTTGTCAACTTTGATCTTGCCAGCTTCTGCAGCAGTCACCAAGCTACTGAGAGGCGACCCCTAACGAAGCTACCATCTGGTTGTGTTTGGCCACTACTTCATAGTACAATGAGTAAGAATTTATTGACGAAAGTTATCTCCTTTATAAATATCATAAACAAGTTATCACAGATGGTTTATCATGTTTTTTTTGTGTGTTGTTCTTTGGGGTATTTTTGCTGCCCCAACTCTTTGCCGGCTCCAGTGGTATTCCTCCCTGGTAATGGGTGGAATTGACGGAGGGCTCAGAAGTTGGGGCAATTTTTATTATGCATGATGATGGAGATGAGGATGATGATGGTTTGGGACTGCAGGACAGGGCCGCATTCCACGCTAAATATCCCGGCATTAAAAAGGCCTGGGAACTACGGCACCTGCGGTGCCGGCCGTGTAATCATCCACGTCATAAGACGTGTCATACCAAGGGAAGCACCCCCAAAGTCGCACCCGTGAAGTGGGTGAAGTTCGGCTGTGTGGCAACAGCCTCCCCATTGGGCCCATAGCACACCCGCTCTGGGTAGGAGCCAAACTAGGAAGGAAAAATCCCGCTTGCCTTGGCTGGGACTCAAACCCGGGTCTCCCGGTCCACAGTCCGAAGTGCTAACCACTACACTACGGGGGCCGGTGGTTTATCATGTTCTTGTTAAGAACACATTACTAGCGCACTGACTTGTATATATCATGAACCTCTCTCTCTCTCTCTCTTATTTTGTGTTTACATCCTTTGGTGATCCTAGTTCGTTTGCATAATAAAAGGACTGACTTCACTTGACTACTCCACTTTGCAAATCTCACCTGAATCCTCAGTGCACACTTGGGAGCACAGCTCCATGTACTTGCGTATTGAATACGCCATGTTCTTTTCGCGCACACCTCGGCTGAGCAGACAGTTGTACATCTGTCTGACTTGTTCCATGTCATTGATTTTCCACCAGCCACGCTGCTTACCTGCAAACGAAACACATCAGGGTAAATGCATTTAGTAAGTAAAGTAGTGAGATGATGTATGATGAAAAGTCTTGACACACAATTGTGACCTTCCATGAGAAAACCCGGCTTGAGTGCAAAATTTTAAATGTTTTGTTTTTGGAGCCATCTTAAAGAAACAGCCTTGCTCTTTACAGTGCAAAAAAAAACAAAAACAAAAAAACCTCCTTTTAAGACATCATAATTTAAGGGCAGAACTACCTGATTTTGGCAAAATCTCAGTATCGACCAGATAGCACCCGCTGACCTTTGTTAGCCTCTAGCTCGGAACAGCGGCGTGCGACTTACGCCGGGTTTTCTCGTGGACGGTCACAATTGTATGGCAGCCGTTAAACTATCGCCAAATCAAACGTCTGCAGGCTACAAGCAACTTTGGCGTAAGCACTACTGATCCATCACCATACAGTGTGATACACTCTCTTCCCTTGTGAATGTGAGTTTTTCATTCCATGTGTCTAACATCTAAAAGACCACCCGACGAAACACTTCTGAACAACATTTCTTCAACATCCCTTTTATATATATACATAAAAAAAGGAAACTGAGCATGTTTCAAATCAAGAGAGACCACCAGTAAGTAACACTCTGGATAAAAGTGTAACGCACTTCTAAAAATCTTAAAACAGTGGGACAAGCAAATTAGGAAGCCAGAACTATGAAGGTATGATTTATTTTTGTTTGTCCTGATAAAGGCAGAATGCCAAAATGTCGACGCACTGACTGTGAAATGTGTCTTGTAAGGTAAGTGGTTTATATTTTTCTCGTGTGTTGCCGCTAGTTGTTTATGAAGTTACAACTCACTGATTGGAATGGGCAGTGGCTCCCCCTGGATTTTCTGCAGCACTGCAGCAGGATCCAGATCAGCAAAAATGTCCCCAAACATGGAGTCCGATGGAGGGGCCGGTACTTTGAACGAGTCCATACACGACGACACATCGGACGTGTTGGTTGCGATGGAAACCGACGAGTCCGCCTGAGAGAGATGGGCTTGGAATGAGGAAGAGAAGTCCGCAGCGGACTGACCAGAGGTCTGTGTGTGAGACTGAGATTGCAAGTGAGACGTGGATGCCTGAGACACCGCACCCTGGGCTTGGGCTTGCGCTTGATGCATGGCATGCATGGGCAACAAAGACAATAAAGACAGCGAGGCGCTGGCGATGTTGTCAGCTGACACCACACCGATGCGGCTGTGGGTGCTGGTCGCCCCATCCGCCTTCTGCGATGCCTGTGACAGCGATGCCTCGTCGCAAGGCAAACGTGGCAAGATGCTGAACCAAGGCTTTTGGTCCAAAATGTCTGCGTAACTTTTGAGGAAATATTCACTGACTAGCGGTGAAGGTGGAAATAAGTTTGGAGGAAGGAAGTGGTTGTTGGTTGCGCTGTGATTCTTGGCGGGCGACGGGCTCGTTCCCGTGGCGGTTGAAGTGACAGAAGGGGAATCTGCCTCTGGCTCCTTCTTGAGGAGAGCATCTATACTGATGAAATTTGACTTCTTGTCTCCTTTCATCGGTGAGGATGAGGCAGATGGGATGGGCGATGTGATCGGGGAGCTGCTCAGCAGTGACACAACATGCGATGGCAGCGATGACGATGTTGATGAAGCGATGGGGGTGGAGGCTAAAACTGTCTGTCGTTCTTGTTCAGATGACACTGCGCTTGTCACTGCAGGGGTGGACACTGTGACTGACGTGGGCGATGCCATCAAGGCTGGTGTCAACATCGCTGTTGTTACAGACTCTTGGGCTGATGACAGCATCGATAATGGAGTAGAGGACAAGATGGTTGTGGAGGTGAAGGACAAAGTCTTCCGTGTGGTGGGCGAGGTGGAGTCCGACTTTGAAATCACAGGCGTTGATAGCTCAGGCGCAACACAGGCTTCCTGAGAAACTGACGGGGACAGGTGGGTTGAAAAAAGTCTGGGTATGCACGATGCCTGTGACACTGGACTGTTTACTGACGATGTGGCAACTGAGGACGCTGTAGCAGGTGAAACAGGTGATATGTGAGATGAGGTCGGTGGAGGCGTTGACGGCTTCATCTCCGATGCAGTCACCACGGGTAGCGGCAACGCAGAGACCGGAGTTGAAGATAAGATCGTCGTGGCGGTTGAGGATATTGTCTGTGCCACTTTAGGGGTGGTGGTTGTTGATATCACTGGCGTGGGAACACTTAAGGAGGCCGCAGCAGTCATCGATGCTGCTGCTGGTGCTGTTGTCGTTGATGTCGATGACGATGATATCGTTTGAGATCCCTGTACACCAACGGCACCAGTCTGAGGCAGTTTCAACAAGTCCGTGAGCTTACTCAAAATTGGTTCCTGAAAGAGTAAGCTGGAATGAGATGACCTCTGCACACTGTCTTCTGCTGAGTCTTTTTTCTCCATTTTCTCGGCGTCTGTAGTGTCCTGAGCGAGCTGTGCTGCCTGAGAGGGGAGGGAGGGGGTGCTGGGCACATCCGCACTGTTCACCTGAGTTTTGTCACTAACAACATCACCCGTTGTTTGAGAGACCGAAGCACAACCGTTCAAACCTTCCATTTTCTCCTCCTTCACACACACACTGTCAGAGGCTGACGTCAACTTTTTGTCCTCAGTTTTCACAGAACTGTTTTCAGTGGCCTCCATCTTCACCACTTTCCCCTCGTCCGTTTCTTTCACTTCAGTTTTCACTTCCGCTTTTTCACTGTTCGTCTCCTCAGTTTTCACACCTTCTGTCTTCTGGCTTGACGGCGGTTGCTCATCAGTATTCTCCTTTTTAACATTTTCAGAGTCCGCTTTCTCCGACTTCTCCACTTCATCCTCTTTTTTCTTCTTCATCTCTTCTTCTTTCTTTGCTTTCTGCTTGGCCAGCAGTTCGGCTTCGTAAGCCAGTGCCTCCGTCTCACCAGATTCAATCCCCTCCACAAAGATTCCCCCTGTTGATGGGAGAATCCAGTAGAGGCGTTTGTAACGATCGTGTCCAAGGCACGTCCCACGCAGTTGCTTGCTGACATCTGCCACCTTGGAGTCGTATGAGTTGTGTTGCTGCGATCAGATGGAAAAGTAGTTAGAGTTGAACACGACAGTATGCAAAATGAGACCGAGATAAGATGAAAACTGTGAATGTCCAAAGTAATATGTATCTGTGTATGAAAGTCCTACTTTCAACTGATCTACTGAAAAACATCTCACTCAACCTTGACCTTTGGGTTTCCAATGTAGACTCTTTCCTCTTTCATCATAGAAACTTACCACTTCCTCTATCCAAAATAACCTCACTGATCTAGGCCCTGTAAGTCAGTAACAGTTGCTTCCCTTAGCTTTGGAACTGTGACAGTGAGAGGTAGACAGAGAATGAGAGAAATAGTTTACCTTGACCAGTTTCTCAATCTTTTTGTCCATGTCTTCCTTAGACAGGCCTTCGTCCTCCTAAAAAACAAACAAACAAAAAACGTTAACAGAATCAACAAAATTCGGTCAGATTAACACCTAACAATCCAAAATGCTGCCACCCCAATATCAGTCATAAATTACAAAACATGTGTGTGTGTGTGTGTGTGTGTGTGTGTGTGTGTGTGTGTGTGTGTGTGTGTGTGTGTGTGTGCTATTACCAGACTTTGTTCTTGAACCTGACATAGGCAAGCTCGGATCTACATGAAACACATTCAAACTCATCACTACTGAACGGCTACCTGTCAATTTTCTGACTTCAATTTCATCGAACTCTTTGGAAACAGGGAGTGGTTGCAAACAGAGATTTCACGAGTGTTGTACTTTTAACAATACAGTAGAACCTCTTTTGGGTGACCACCCCTTTGGGAGACCACCTGTCTGTGCAGACCAATGTTACAATGATACTGGGTTGCACTTCTTCACTGTCTGAAGTTTCTTTTGGGTGACCACCTCTCTTGTAAGACCACTCTTGTCTGGCCAAAGAGTGGTCGCCCAAAAGAAGTTGTACTGTATTACACACTGTTCTACGTCAAATTTGTTGGCAACTGGACTGGGTGCACCACTGATGAAGAAAAGGCGAGAAGGGATTTAATGGAAGTCTGAAGTGTTTTGGGGTTTTTGCTGATCATTCCTTTTTTCTGTACTTTTACTTTCTTTTAAACCTTTGTGTCAAAGAAACTATTGTTCATTTGTGCGTTCACGTTCCGTGTGTACATGAAAAAAACTGAGCATACCATATTCTTTCCAAAATCATGTGAGGAGAGTTAGTTAGGGCTTATCGCTGCGCAAGCAACAAAGACTATTTCGTGGCTGACATGCGAGCAGAGAGAGAAATTCAAATTGAAATAACTGTATTTGAAAACTGTGGAAGTTTTTGTCTTGCAACCAATTTTCAAACTTGCTCTTTTGAAAAACAAACAAATACACAAAAAAGCCCAAATGATCAAATATGCTTAAAACTGGAACATTAAACTTCATACGCACGCACACACACACACACACACACACACAATTACCACATGCATGAACTAGTATGTCCACATATATGTAAACGTGTGGTACCTTTTTTTATTATTTATTATGTGCTGGCTGATAGATATTTGAAGAGGCTGTTTTTCAACGAGAGAAAGAGAGACACAGAGAGAGAGAGAGAGAGAGAGAGAGAGAGAAAGAGAGACAGAGAGAGTGAAAGAGAGACAGAGAGAGAGAGAGAAAAGAAAAAAATCACGTACATCTTCTGATTTGTTGCCAGTGGCGTGTGTAGCGTCACTCTCTTCACAACTCTCCTCCACCTCTTCCTCCTCCTCCTCCTCGTCCTTTTCCTCTTCGTCTTCGCTGGCAGCCTTGCTGGATGTCATGGTGGTGTTGGTCATGCTGTCCTCGTCAGCTGACGGTGGTGGTGGTGGTTGGTGCAGATGCTCGATCTTCAGGTACTTCCTCGCTCGCACCGTCCGCAATCTGGAAGGGAATGGGTTAAAATTGTTATAATATGATTAATCAAATCCATACTCAATAAGTTCAGCCGAAGCTTATTTCCCCTGCCGAAGAATAATTTTCTTCCTTTTTTTTTCTTTTCTTTTTTTTTTTTTTTTTTTTTTTGGGGGGGGGGGGGGTTAAAAACAGGAAAGATAGAGACAAAGCTGATACAAGTGTTTACTTACTTTCTCAGCTTGCCCTCCGCGACCCACTTGTCTCTGCGCAGTGTGTTTATCGTCTCCAGCGTTTTCTCAATCTCCCTGAGGACACAAAGAAACAAACAAGTGAGCGAACAGCCAGCGATAATATTTGAACCCCTGTCAAGGTTACTGGTCCCAGAGGTGCTGCACAGAAACATACAAACCTCTGTTGTTTGCATTTATCAGACCTTCACGAGGGGTAAAAAACTAGGATAACATAGCCAGGTACATGGTCTGGGAACTGCCTATACAACAGTGGAAGGTTATCCAGTGCAGATTTCCTTTCTCTGGATTGATCCCTTTTTGCTCTTAAAACTAAGGATTTTCTTTGAAATAAGGAAAAATAGGACTGATTTATGGGTAAAGATGGTCTGATAGGTAGCATGTCAGATTTAGCTGCTGCACTACTGAACAGTCATCACCGCTATCATGGTAATGAAATGTGGGTTCGAGCCCAAGTCGAGCTTGTCATATTTGATTCTGTGTTTTCCTGGCTACCAGGCTGCTCATTGGGGATTTCTCTCCAGGTTATCCAGCTTTCCTCCCCCAGCAAAATTGAACATAGGATAGGTATTTGGTGGTGATGTGCCTCCCCCAGAAGAAGAAGCCCAAATTTCCAAAAAAGGTACAATAAAGTAGTTTAAAAAATAGAAAGAAAAAAAAAGAAAAAAGAAAAAATAAGAAAGATGGTAGAATTGTTGTCAACCATTCAGCTAAAACTTACCCTGAGATGCGTTTACTGCTGAGCAGTTCATTAACCAGGAACGCCATGATGGCCGCTTTCTTGGTGGGATTCAGCGCCTCCAGTGGGATCTTCTCCAACCACTCGCTCATCTAAACACCATCAAAGTCCGCCGTCAGACAAAAACTCCAACATAACACCGAAGCAAGCATGTTCATCAGAAGATAAGCCCCCTTCCATCAGTTGCTCCTCAAGCAAGGAGACTGTGGAAAGGCAAATTATTAGTCAGGCTGGGGAATTGCTGAAGGAAAAACAGACTGAAACCTAGGCTGGAGTGCAGCAGTAACACACTACTGTGGCACCACGGGTGCAATGCCCCACTTCAGAAAAACAAATTTTAGCATTTTTAAAGGCATTTAGTAGCCTCTAATGGCACCCAGAAGTTAAATTTTTTTTTGACTGAAAGGATAGGAAATTTGACTGAAAACTGTCAAATGACTGACAATTCCCTAGCCTGATTACTGCACTGTTTCATCAAGCTTCACATACACATTACAGGGACACTCAAATGGCAAAGTGAACGAGCGCGAGCTTAGGAAGGCTTTTGTTCTTGGCAGTTTTCTTTTTTTTTTTTAATTTAAAGAGGACATAGGGATACGAAGTGTGGGTATGTGGGCAAGATACTACAGACTACTGACAAACTGTACTTTTCACAAAATCATAGAAAAGACACTTCAACATACCTTCTTTTCACCATGAGCGCTCAGAAACAGGCGTGTGACCTCTGACATTGTGGCATCGTTGATCTCCAAGTCGGTTATCTTTTGATTCAACATCGTCATTGCCTGTGCGCAGAAACAAAAGAAAATAAGCCACTGAAAAAAAGTTTGAAGAAGCAGCATCCCTGCAAAAACCCATATATATCTCAAACTGTTTTAAAAAGTAACCATCCTTTATGCAAATATTGTGAAAGCTTTCAGGTTGTGGGAACATACTCAAAAGGCTAACTGCAAGAAGCAGGAATGGTTCAATGCCTGGACACAATCTTCAATAGTACCTTTTTCCTACTCATTTTTGTTTCTGAGTCACTTTGATCATTCCTATCTTTTGTTTTGTCTATCACCCAACTACCTTATATGCCCACAAAGTCCAGGGGGATGGTGTCACTTTGATCATTCCTATCTCTTGTTTTGTCTATCACCCAACTACCTTATATGCCCACAAAGTCCAGGGGGATGGTGTCACTTTGATCATTCCTATCTTTTGTTTTGTCTATCACCCAACTACCTTATATGCCCACAAAGTCCAGGGGGATGGTGTCACTTTGATCATTCCTATCTCTTGTTTTGTCTATCACCCAACTACCTTATATGCCCACAAAGTCCAGGGGGATGGTGTCACTTTGATCATTCCTATCTTTTGTTTTGTCTATCACCCAACTACCTTATATGCCCACAAAGTCCAGGGGGATGGTGTCACTTTGATCATTCCTATCTTTTGTTTTGTCTATCACCCAACTACCTTATATGCCCACAAAGTCCAGGGGGATGGTGTCACTTTGATCATTCCTATCTTTTGTTTTGTCTATCACCCAACTACCTTATATGCCCACAAAGTCCAGGGGGATGGTGTCACTTTGATCATTCCTATATCTTGTTTTGTCTATCACCCAACTACCTTATATGCCCACAAAGTCCAGGGGGATGGTGTCACTTTGATCATTCCTATCTCTTGTTTTGTCTATCACCCAACTACCTTATATGCCCACAAAGTCCAGGGGGATGGTGTTGTGTGACTGCATTTGATTTAGTGGTTTGATGCATAGCAGCATATGTATGCAAAAGTATTCTTCAGAAAATGACCCCGAACGTTAGACAAAACATACCTCTTTGGGGTTTGGGACGCCCAAGTCATCGAGAGCGAAGCGCAGCAGATGAAGGTAGAGTGTCACCATCTCCTCCACGTCCTCTTCATTCGCGTTCAGGAGACCATTTTGGAGCACCTCCAGTGTAGGCAAGCTGTCGGAGTCTGTCAACACAGACAGATCTTTTTAACTTTGCTTTTAGTCACCTGTTCCTTGATTAGTGTTTAAAGTTTATCTGCTATCGACTGTCTGCATGCATACACGTGCAAAACTTAAAGAGGAGCGTGTTTGACAGGTTTTAACATGGCTTCACTCGCTTATGCCAATACTTTAACCCCTTCACTGCCAGCCGCTCTGAGATGCAGAACTGCTCAGCGCCGGGTGTTTTCTGGATGACAGCCGCCTCTGTACACCTCTCGTATTTAATGTCTTGTAACTTACGAACAAAAGCACCAATTTTTTTTTTTTTTTACTTTTTTTTTAAAATGGTAGCAACATGGATGTAGTTTTAAACATGTATACATGTATTTGTTTTGCTCCAACTACTCATGTGAATTTTGAAAAAAGGCCAGTGTTTCTCGAAGGGCATAACAGTTGATGCACCATGTACGCCGAAATGCGAGATTGGCGCTGAAAGAGTTAAACCTTATCACACACTTACCCAGACCCAAGGCATCGGAAAAGTTGTGAACAAACTCTACGATCATCAGGCAGTCCGAGAAGGCTGGACCAGGAAGTTTAGCTTCAGGGCATCGTGGGAATTCTGGCAGAGGCTGATGGGACAGAAATAATGTTGCAATCATTACGTTAGGCAAAAGAATGACCGTGTCCATATTCACTATCAATCGTAAATAACTTATATCAACATTTTTTTACAAGTGATACATATACTGTATGTGTCTGAAAGGACCATTTACAAAAATACAGTGTATCTGAAAATTTCTGAATATCTGAAAAATGAACAACCTTTCCATCTCGGAGTTCCATGTCGTCCATCGGTTTCTTCATTTCACGGGCAATCAGCATCTCAACCTGGCGTTGAGCCTGAAAAAAAAAAAAAAAAATGCATGACCTTAGTCAAGCAAAAAGATGAAACTTCAGATAACCTTCCAACCAATGAGCAAAGCGACATAGTGTATCAAGTAAGATCACTCTAGATTATGTACTTAACCCGTGTCTTACTGAATTGTCTTATGCTGAAAATGCCGTATTCCATCAGGGTTAACTACATTTACAGGTATGTCCAAATCTTTTTGCGCCAGGTAAATTCATGAATTACATTACATTACGCTGTTACAAGTTCTGTGCAAATGAAACATGTGAAAGCCACGTTATCATTAAACATTTCAATTCTGCACTCACCATTCTGCGTTCTCTCTCAATATTCTTCTCTCGGATTTTCTCTTCCCGCAGTCTCTCTTTTTCCTGAAATAAAAAATAAGCTATTTAAAGTCTCACTACGTACGACAGGCGTACAACAGCGTGTGGAAAACTTTTTATGGAATGCGCTGAATGCGTGCATCAGAATCAGTCACTAGGGTCACAGTATAGCATCTGAGACCATTGTGGTGACTCTGGCCGGTGTGTAGGGTGTTGTAGAAGTGTACCGCGTACTGAGCAGACGACGTTACTTGGTTGCGGACTGAGGACCAGCTAGACGGCGCTGATTGGTTGCTATTTTTAGCAGCTTTTTTCAAGTCCCAGTCTGTTAAAAATGGACTGTAGGCTCAAAGAAAGTCGCATTTCTCTACTGGTAAAGTTGCATTTCTCTACTAGTAAAGTCGCATTTCTCTACTAGCAAAGTCACGAAAATGGTTGCATGGCGTGGTAAACAGTGGTAGGGGCAGTCGGTGGTCTAGTGGTTAAGAGACTTGTCAGCAATGCGAGAGGTCAGGGGTTTGAGTCCCACTCGGGGCAAAGAATTTTCCCTTCTCGTATGTGGCACCGTTTACTCGGGCCGATCGTTGGGGGTTCTCTCCGGGTACTCCGGCTTCCTCCCCCCTCTGCTTTGGAAATGTTCAACCCACCAAATTTGAAAAGTAAATGCAATCCTAAATTCCCAAATTGAAATAGCCGAGCTGACCCTTCGCACCAAGTGATTGTGATGTATTTATGTCCAGTGTGTGAGAGAATGCATGTGATTCACGTGAGCATGCGTGCTGGGTTCAGTTCGCGGCGCTTTGAGCAGATTCATGAAATTGGGTAAAGCGCCTATACAATATTATTATTATCAAATACTGTCGCATGCATCAGAGTGAATAGCAGACAGGGGCCTTCACAGCTTCATCCTCCAGCCCTGCGGCACCAAGAGCATTTCAGAGGAGATGGATATGTGCGCCGAGGAGAAGTCTACCAGACGATACCATATCATATTAGACAAAACCAAATCATCTCACAACAAACCTGTTTCTCCTCCTGTTTCTTGCGTTGCTCCAGGGCCTTCACCAGCAGCAGGTGTTGGCGGCGACGCTCACGTTCCTGTTCCTTCTCCATCAGATGCTGCTGTTTCTTCATCTCACGTTCCTGCAACACAGTAAGAATGTGGTCATGTACTCGGAAGTCAGCAGTGTGAATGGCTCTAGATGCATGTCTGGCGTGCAGCGACGTTGTGGGAAGGTGTTTGCTGAATGCGTGAAAACTGTGCTAGTGAAACTGGAAGGAATCAAGTCATGACATGAGAGGCCTTGTCAGGGTTGACCTAATTACATGTAGCATATAGGCAGGTGGACTGGATCTATTTAAAGGATGAGTGTAGACTGCCTTCTCACAAAAAAATAATAATAATAATAATAATAAGTTTGAAATTCTTGAACTGTACAAGGCGTTCAAAATTTCATGTCTCCTTCCACCCTCTCCCCCACAAAATCTGTACTTTTTTTGATAAGAAATTCTTGAATTGTGCAAAACGTTCAACTTCCACACCTCTCGTCAGTAATTTTCTTGCATTTCAAAAGCATACAATCCCAGAGAAAATAATGCACACGACTGCTGCCTGAACAGCCACGATCCACATGCCAGTTTTCAGCATCAAACAGCATCCTATCCCTATCTCCCGCCTTAAACCATAATGCTGAAGAGGCATGTACAGGTACAGAAAATGCAAAAGAAAACTAAGTGATTCGTAAGTGTGAAGGCATATCAGCATCATACTCCTAGGTTGGTGAAAGCCTAACTACTCTTATGTACACCTGCCTTCAGTAATGTACTGGCATATTCTGTTTGATTTTCCATCGACTGCTACATGTTATACATGCACTACTGACTAAAATGGGTATAGGTAACTCAACTGCAGTAAGCCCTGACAGAGCGAGACCACTGGTAGTATCTTACTGATTATCACTGCACTGTCATTACAGAAGCCAAACCCACACCTCAAGAAAGGACCCAAAAGCTGACACAAAGGCTCAAAATGAATCAGGTGTGACATGAAAAAGGAAGGTGGGTTAGGGAGTAGAGGAAGGGGGAAGGGGAAAATGGGGGGGGGGGGGGGGGTACATCAGGATCAGTGGAGTACCAAAGAGCTGTCAAAACCTGAAATTCCTACCAAGCATCTAATGCAACACTGGTAATAAGAACAGAATACTATTGTCCGCTGGAAAGGGATGTGAAGCTTCCATCCAAATGTTTTGTTTCTAACTCTTCAAGCTTCACCAGTAGGTTGGGCTATGCATAGCTGCTCATTTGTAAGTTTTGAAATATCATAATTATACTGTGGAGACAGCAGTGGTCTAACAGGTAGTGTGTTGGACTTAGCGGCTGCGCTGCTGAACGGCCGCTGTCACGGCGATGAAGGGTGGGTTCGAGCCTAGGTTCAGCTTGTGATATGTGATACCGGTTTTTCCTGGCTACCAGGCTGCTCATCAGGGGTTCCCTCTCCAGGTTATCTGGATTTCCACTCCCAGCAAAATTGAAAAAATAGGATAGGTATTGGGTGGCGCTGCACCGCGGCGACACGCTTCCCCCGGGGGAAGCAGCACGAACTTCCCAAAAGGAATAATAAACTATTAAGAAACAAAAACAACAAAACAAGGAGTGTCATATGCAGTTGTCTCAAAAGGGGCTATCTGTAGGCTGAGGCACAGCGGTGTTAGCATAATTGTGTAGATTGTGTGAATAGGTGCACTGGTAACGGCAAGGGGATAGGACATAAGGGGGCTGCGTGGGTATGGGTGGTGGAGGGGTGGGAGATGGGGGGGGGGGTTGGAGGGTTGGGGGATGGTGGGTGAAGGAGATGGTGGGATGGGGAGCGGGTGGTAGTGGAGGTGGGAGGCTATGGCCACTCTGGGTGAGTGCACCAGGTCACAGCACCCTCCACTCACAGGCTGTACAGACCAGAGTGAACATAAAACTGTTAAGTACACGCCACCACTACCACAATCAACAAAACATAGGCAAACATGGTTGAGACTTTGCTAGAAAGAAACAATAAACAAAACAAAATGTAAAAATAAACCAAAAAAGGTGAAAAAAACAGAAATGATTTAGTGTTAATAATCAACAGAAAAAATACACAGACACAAATAATTTCAGATAAGTCTGAACACAACCCTTTAGTGTTGTTTTTTTTTTTTTTTTGGTGTTTTTTTTTTTTTTTTTTTTAAATAATGCTCCTGAGTCCGCCTTTGATATTGCCAGTTAGCGTTTCTGTTCAAGGCAATGCACATACAAGCCAAATAGCACTTCGTAAAAGAGATCTAAACCACATCTTCACCGCTGCTTTTTAACAGGGCAACTTTCATTGAACAAGGCAAAGGAGAGGTAAGAGAAGTGATCTGGTACATGGACTGCACTGCACCTTACTTTTCATGGCCGATATGCCAGCTAAAATAAATTACCGGTACTTGAAAGCTGTTGTGAGCATCACAAAGTCCTTCAGCAAGCCCAGAATTCCATGCATGATCTTAGTGTTAGATCAACTTCAGCAACTTCCAGATCTGCTTTCTTCAGAATGCAAAGCAGAATTTGAACTCCGTGACCTGGAGTGTGATCCACAGAATTAGATCTGTGAATTTTGTTTTTTCTGGATCTACTAGCCACGCACTTTTGAACTCCGTGACCTGGAGTGTAATCCACAGAATTAGATCTGTGAATTGTTTTTTCTGGATCTACTAGCCACGCACTATCAAACATGCGATATGTATACATGCACCATTCTCCTTTCTCTCACATCAGTCTTTGCCTTCCTGCACACTGTTCCACAGCTTTTCACATTTGACCAGCCATACAGCAAAGTGAATTGCAATTTTCTGAAGCCATACCAAATTCTGGAATGCAAACTGAAATTCTGAGTCACTCTGCCACCAAAACGAAAGCTGCACCATGCCAAAATAAATCCGATCTGGCACAAACAAGGAAAAGAATTTTGTTTTCTTTTTAGCAGCAGCGTGTCTGAATTTAATTTTTTTTTTTTTCAAATTTTTGTCAGTCATACAGAGGCTGACGCCATGCAGTCACCAGCCTCGATCAAGCACCCAAAGGTCAAGGCCACTAGAGCAAACAGGATATAGCATAGAGCACAGAAAACGGCAACTCTTCTTTTCACTCACTCTTTCCGTTTGAAGCCAAAGAAGATTTGACTGCAACAGACAAGATTATGGCTTGTCAAACAGAAGTGTGGACAACAGCAAAAACTAAATTTGTAAGAAAAAAATGATAAGAAAGAAAAATGACAATAAATAAACAAAAACTATCAGAAAATGAAAGAACTATTGTACACTGCGTCTAAAACTAATGGCGAGGACTTCTACATAAAATCCATGATTTTTTTTTTTTTTTTTTTTTAATAAGTGAAAGGTGCATGGAATAATGTACATATAAGAACGTATGATAGTAATAACAGAAGAGAATAGGAATTCAAGTGGACATTATGAAAGAAACAGTGAAACAGACTGTAGATAGAAATAGTTTTAAAATTCTACGAAAATCATTTTCCATGCTCAAGTTCTCCGTACAGGCTAGAAGAAGGAAACAGAATAAGCCCCAAGTTTTATCCTCTTCAAAGAAGCAAAATAGGCTGTGCTTCAAGAGGACAGTAAGAATGACTGAAATGGTGCCGCTTGGAATGGTACGCAAAACCAATCTCGTCTTTTAAGAGGGATTTACGCAGAACGTGTATGACCACAACATACAGCAAAATGAAACAGAATCCATGAACTTAATCAAATACACTTGACAAACATTTACATGACTGGCCAATGAAACACCAATATAATTTTTAGTTTTGTTTGGGGTTTTTGGGTGTTGGTGTGTTTTTATTTTGTTGTATTTTGGGGACGTCAGCATTTGTTAGGGACCAAGAAAGCCTCAAGCATCACGTAAAAAGATACATACAACTTTTGCATCACTGCATGTTTTGGGTTTCCTAGTTCAGTGTTGATGACTTTAATAAGCAGATCAGTGACCAAAAAGCAGGAAACTTTGAAAAAGCAGGGACATTTGTGAACTACGCACCTTCCCTCTTGCCAAGCAAGGAATGTACATGTATGTACCACTAATACTGGTGTCTCACCGTACAGACATAAGCAAAGCTAGGAAAACAGCGAGAGCACAACACAAACTAAAAGCAACAATACACACCCACTTGTTTCTACTCGTGTTTATTTTGTAGTGTATGGGAGATCTAACAAATAAACACAAGTTGGAAAGGGGGGGATGGGTGGTGGTGGGGAGGGGGTTGGGTCATGGGTGTATGATACACGGTGCAGGACATTTAGATTCAGTCACCCAACCCTTTCTCCTCAAGCCATGTTTCTAAACACCTCATGGTTGACATGGCTTGCAGAGTGCTGTGCACATCTGCATCATCCAAAATCTTCAAATGCTACTAAACATCTTTTTCAGCCAGATTTTCATTTCTGATCCTACCAATACTTTTCTTAAAGGCCTACAAATAATGATAAATACTGACTGAAAGTACCAGTACGTTAATTTTACCCAAAAAAAAAAAAAAAAAAAATGCAGGCTAACGGTTATCATGAACTTATGTCTGCGCTCTCTCTCTCTCTCTTTTGTGTCAATGAAAGTCATTCTCTGTCTCTCTGTTGGTGTGTGTGTGTGTGTGTGTGTGTGTGTGTGTGTGTGTGTGTGTGTGTGTGTGTGTGTGATGAGGTAAATGGGGGGGGGGGGGGGGGGTAAGTGGAAGGGGACTGGGGTATCATTTACACTTAAAAATCCACACATCCCATCACCACATGCCTGAAAAAGTATACATATCTAAGTGCATATCTCAGGAGAGGTCCTGCGACCAACCTTGTTTTTGCGAATAATTTCTTTCATACGAATCTCTTCCAGCTCGGCCTGTCGCCTTCTGCGTGCCTGCACAATCACACCACACCACAAACAACACGTCACATTTTGTACAGTACACACTCACAATGTGGCAAGGAATCCACAGCCTTCTTATGCTCAAAACATGGCCGAGGCCTCTGTAGCTTACAGAACAAGCACTTCTTTATTTTATATTTTTTACAAAATATAGAATATTTCCACAATGCAAAGCCTGCCTAACCCAAGACTTCCGTTGGTCCATACCAATAGCATTAAAAAAAAACCCTCTGTATTTGAATTTTCTTTCATGTGACCTTACGATTTTATAATCTTCACTATAAACATAATGAATTCAAGAAAAGAAAAAATCCAATAGCAATGTGTTACGTCAAAAGATTTAAGCAATTAAAAAACGGCAGTCCATTCTGAAAATGTGATTCAAGTACTGTACAAGTATGTTTAGAGATGACTAACAATCATCAATCCATAATGAAGAGGGTTGTCCTCCCATATTAGGCTAAACCAACAGACAAAACACAGACCAGCACAGTGACAATAAAGGGGACAGAACCATGAACAAGGGAAACAACCTGCCAATACCAAGAGCCAAGCACAGAAACAGACTGAAACAAGTCACATACAGTACCAAAAAACACAAAAAGAGCTAACAAAAACACTCTGAAATACAAGTTAAATATTGTCCCTAAACAGAACAAAATCCAGAAAGTTCTGACACAAAGAATCTGCGATGGAGAAAGTCCAAATGATGGATCTCACCTCAATGATTTGCTGCGCCCGCATCTCGCGTTCAAGCCGAAGCTGCTCCTGCTGGCGTACCTTCTCCTGTTGCTTCATGATACGAGCGTGCTCCTTTTCACGCTGGCGTTCCACCACTGAAAATATACAAGATTTTTTTTCCCCTTTGAAATTTTGCAAAACTTTAATCAGTAAAATAATGCTCCTTTAAGACCCTCTCCGATCTCTGCCTTCCACTTCAGGGGTACACAAATCAAAGGTCAGAACTGGCCGAAGCAAAAAAGAGAAAACTTTTTTGGCTCTAGTGCAAAGATTTTGAAAATAAAAACCAAAACATCTGCAAACTGATGTATTCTGGTGTTTCATTAAAAAGAACTGCAAAGGATTCTTTTCTTGTGTGATTTCCTTTCCAAGTAAACGGCCTTTTGCATGGCGGAAAAGCGATGAGACAAACACAGAAACTGACGAACGGCAGATCAATTCTGACCTTCGCAAACACTGCACTCAATCCCTGCACTGCACATAATCAAAAGTTTTGTATCATTCTGGCAGCTGCACTTATCTTCGATCGCCAGGGAAACATGTCAGCAATCACTGAGAGGAAATATTCAACGCACAAAAAAGACTAAAGCGTGAGAAAAATAAAGGGTACTGGACCCACGAGAGATTGGTGCTGGGGTGGACACACACTTACATCGGACTTCTCTGACTTTTTTAGCCATCTCCCGCTGTTGCTCTTTCTCAAGCCTCATCTGGAACTTCATTTCCGCCGCCTTCCGCGCCATATCTGTACCGAAAAATACTCTGCTGTCAACACACTGCCAAGGAGTGCGACGCAGCCAAAGTGACTGCGAATGAGTGCGCAGCAGTCAAAGTGCACTGCCGTCTCATTCTTGGCTTACAACGGTGATTCACTCCAAAAGTTTACACTCTACAAGACAGGTCGTGAATACTGTGGGTAACACTTTGCTCCCTACCTGCAACTACATCAAATATGCTGATTACAGTGACACTACACCATTTCCAATCACTCCTTTCACAATGTCTTGAATACCTTGCTGTTCTTGACGCCGCTTGAGCTTGGCCTCCATGACTTGTTTGGCGAGGGCCTGTTGACGCAACTGCTTCTCGCACTTCTTGCGCGCCAACATCTGCATGCGAGCTCGCTTCCCTTTGGACATGGCGATCCTTTCAAGAATCTCCACTTCAGTTAGGGGAACCTGCAACAGAAGAGGGTTCGTTTACTAGAAAATTATCATGACTTTTTCCTCTCCACTACTGTGATCAGCAGGGTTTTAAATGGTCGGTGCTCAAGTGCAAAAGCTTACTTCTGTTGGACCAGGCCGGCACTCTACTTTTTTTGTCGAAACTGGTCCAAAATGCACTGACATAATGCACGTTTTCTTCCAGCAAAAATATCTCTGACAAGACAGTTGATCGTTATCTCAAACAAAACCATAAATACAATCCGGTTATCTCCCTATAATATAATATAATAATAGCTCTTATATAGCGCTAGTGGTCTGCTCAAAGAGCACTCAGTGCGCTACACACACACATTCTCACGGGGGGGGGGGGGGGGGGGGGGGGGGGGGGGGTAGATGATACTACAGATCATATGCTGTCTTGAATAGATAAGTCTTTAGTTTTGATTTAAACTGTGGGAGGGTCTGGGTGTTCCTAAGGGAGGGAGGCAGAGAATTCCATACCTGGGGGGCACAGAAACTGAAAGAGCGCTCACCGAAGGTTTTGAGATTGAACTTGGGAACCTTCAGGAGCTTTTCCGATGAGGAGCGGAGAGAACGAGAAGGTTCATACGTGGTAAGTTTGTCGGAAAGATACTGAGGAAGGGACTGCTCAAAATGACGGAAGGACAGTGTTGCAATTTTGTACTTGATGCGGTACACAACGGGCAGCCTACAACAAAGTTTACAAGGGTTTACAACTTTAAAACTGTAACGGGTCGTGCGCAATGGGCTGCCTATTCTCACTTGCACAATGAAAACGTTACGCTTACCACTTTGTTGTCTCGGACTTCGAAGAACTGTCCCACATTGACCTTTGTGTTGAAGGTGAAGTTTTCTCGTGAAAGGTCAGTGATGCCATGTCTGTCCAGGTACTGAAAATACAGATTCACACATTTATAGAACCTGCAGGGGGAAAGGAAGAGAGGCCGGCCTCGCAACAGCTGGAGGCGGGACACTGAGGCAGAGCTATGTAAGCAGGGGATCAACTGGACTGGAGTGGCAAGAGTAGCCCAGAACAGAGTGCGATGGCGAAAGGTCGTCGATGGCCTATGCTCCACTTGGGGGGGGGGGGGGGGGGGCCTTGAGCATCCTGACCATATGTGGTCAAGGAGTTGTGTCCGTTCACCGGAAGAGGGCAGCTGATTGTAGTGTTTGATGCGTTGTGTGTTTAGTGGGGGTGTACTGCTTGTTTGTGTGCGATTGCATTGTTCTGTTTTTCTTTTCTTGTCAAGCACTGTGAGCTCACTGTGAGATAGAGCGCTAGATAAATATCAATTATTATCATTATTATTATTATTATTATTATTATTATTATTATTACACAAGAATAGTATCCCGGTGGTGTAATTCTTGTAAAGCACTGTGAGCTCTCTGTGAGATAGAGCGCTAGATAAATATCAATTATTATCATTATTATTATTATTATGTCTAGCTACCAAAAGTTCTTTAGAGTGAGGTCCCTTTCTCTAGGGAAGTCAACATCATTCTGAAATCCACATCCACAAGAAAAACAAAATAAAGAAACAAATGAATACCAGAAACTCAACTTACCCGCATGACATCAGGAATGGTTTTCATCTTCTTGGTACATGGAGCGTAATAGATAACCTCTCCGACGATGCCGCGACGACCCATGCCGTGAATGGTGGTCTGTCGACGCCAGCCATGTTCAAGCGGGATAAGCAGCTCCCTCTCGTTCAGCACTATGTTACGTCGCTTTGATGTGTCTGAAATGATGTTATTGTCTTGAGTTTAGTTTGTGTACCATTCAACAATAAGTGTCACATTCGTGGCAAAAACTATCGGAGACGGTGCTAACCTGTCCTCTCTACCAAACCCCTTTGACGTGTCTGCAACAATACCGAAGGACAAAACATCGTATGCAGATTTTGACAGTGTCAGGCATGCTACTCCCAAAAAAGAGTTTTCACTGAAAAATCGAGCCGGCGTAGCCGGCGAGTCTGCTAGGGGGGTCCGGGGGCATGCCCCCCCGGAAAATTTTTGAAAAAATCGTTAAAATCTGTGCAATCTGGCACATTCTGAGTACTTTTTCCAGGATAAAAAAAATAGTTTTCAAATTTTCATTTTCGCGGATTTCCGCGAATTCACGGAAGGGTAGCAGCATGCCTGAGTGTACAGCTCACAATATCTGATCAGTCACCTGAAAATCCGTGTGCGTGTGTGGCAATGGTGGGGAAGGAGGGGGGGGGGGTTGGGGGGGAAGGGGGAAGGGGGGGGGGGATGGCTGGGCACACAGACAGATAAGGAAGATAGAAATGTAACTGTCGGGACTAATAGTGAATAAAAAATAAAAATAAAAAAAAACACAAGTATTTACTCACAAAATGAAGTGTACCGCTCATGTACCTCTAAATGAATTAAGGGTGATCCACTTACCCTCTCCCTCACCCTGACCCCTGTAGGAAGGTCCTGGAGAAGCCGACGACCCAGCCCTGCGAGAACTGTCGTCTTCACTGCCCCAGCCTAGGAGACAGAAAACTCATGAGCGAAAAGACAACTTCAGGGACACGAATCCTGAGGAGTCAGCTGGAGTTGCGGGCAAATGCTAAGCAGACAAATTTGAATTTTCACTCACACAGCCTGCAAACTCTGCCTTTCATGCAGAGCAAAAAAAAAAAAAAAAAAATCAGAGGATACAAGTGCATTCTAAGCACAACTGTTCTGACTCATCTGTAACATCCATCTTGTAATCACGAAATAGGTGCCTTTCACAAAAACGAAGGCTAACACACCTGACTGAGATTCCGAGTCCATGGGCCTCTCGCTGCCAGAAGTCCCCATCTTGGAGTCCTCCGGCTCCGACTGCTGGAAAGAATGCAGAGAGTCCTGAGAATCGTCCTTCGACTGGTGGTTCAGCCGCAGCTGTTGGTATGGTTAAAAAAAAAAAGGGGGGACTATATTCTCCATGTGCTTTAACAAACTTTAAAATTTATATAGGAAACATTTTCTTTTTTTTTCTTTTTTAACATTGCATAGAGATTACCAGTGTTGTCAGTTGCTCTCCAGTTGCTTTTCGTTGCTGTGCAGTTTCTACAACTTGCTTAGACTTATACATCAACTACAAAATGGAAAAACAAAACACACACACTTCCACACATACACACAAAAACAAAACAAAACAAAAGCATGTTCACAAACTCTCCAAATGCAAAATAAACCCACTGATAACTACATTTAGCACCTAAACTGCATCTACATGTATTATCAAGACTACCAAAAGTAAAAAAAAAAAAAAATCAAGGAGGGCAATTCTTGTCATGGAGAAAAACTTTGCAGGACTGACCTCCCCTGCGAGGTAGGACAAAGCAGCACTGTGTTGTGAGGCATCATGGGAAGACGAGGCAGAGGAAAGGCCGAGGAGATCACGCTCCGAGAAAAATGCCTCAGGATGGGGGTACTGATGGACAGCACACACACACACACACACACACACACACACACACACACACACACACACACACATACAAAAACATAATCACTTCTATCAGCTGCCACATCTTACTTTTCATGTGTACTAATTTGTTGAACTCAATATTTTTCCACATTCTCCTCAATTCATCCATCTTCAACTCAGGGGACACAACCCACAAAACTGGACAGTGAAAATCAGGCAAAATGGATTATCTATCTTCCTGCTACAGTTTTCCTGATAATGGTTGATTCTGCCATTAGCAACTGTGACCCTCCACCACGAAATGAGTCTTCTTGTGCTATTTGTTCATGTTACAAGACGACTCATTTCGTGGTGGAGGGTCACATTTTTACTACCTAAGTTCTACAAATTTAGGTAGGTGGGTAAGTGGGTTTGTGTTGGGGGGTGAGGTAATTTTACTAAGCACCACATAACCAGGGTGAACAGGATAGGTTTGGGTTATCAATAATGGTTTGGTAGGAAAGGATGGGCGGAGAGGTACACGGAGCTAAAATAAATTTGAGCCAAGATTTGCAGGGATTACACAACAGTGTATCAGACTATCAACTCAATAAAGACGGTAAGTATTCAGTTACACCTCAGACATCACTCACATCGTGTGGCAAGTTGAGGAGGGAGAAATGAGCATTGTGGGATGGCGTTTTCTGGTCGTCTTTCCCATGCCGTAACCTCAGCGACGGTATGACGAGAGGGGTGGCCAGAGGGGAGGTGGAAGGGACACCACTCATCAGCTGCTGACGGATCTGATCAGCCAGGAGTTGTCTCTTACTGCCGTCAATCTGATGGGCTGGACGTCTCTCACCAGATTTCTCTCCCTTTCAAAACATATCAAACACGACAGTTGAAATTCACCATCCATGTACACTGAGTCAAGTTGTCTGCGACTGTGCAAAGTAGGCTGCACAGCACAACCAATGACAAAATCCTGCATGTGTAAAGAACTACTGGTGCTATATAGTTTATCGGCACCACGTGTAAACGACTTGAAAACTACATTTTATAGGAGCTCTTGCCACCACTACTAGGTTTTATAATTATATGGAGACTACTGTTTCGGAACAGTTGCACTTTGACTGCACCTGTGCACTTGAAACGGTCTATCTTGGAGATTAGTAGAGTGCAAAATGCAACGCACGTTTGATGGCACTGCGATTGAGGACACAGCCGTCTATAAACAGTGTCGTCATGTTTCCTTTGTCGGCTGCTCGAAGTCAGTGACCTACGAGATCAAGTGTTGTCGCGACACTGTCACCGGCTAATGCGCATTAACTTCAGTCAGCTCAACGCAAGCTTGTCTGTGGTTGTACTTGTTCATGTGTACCTTTCAACTCATTGCCAACTTTGACTGCGAGCCGAGGAATTCCCCTGTGACCCAGGCACTGTGTGTGTGCACAACCCTTGCCAACCCAACAATTTTAGAAATTTTTCGATTTTTTTTAAAGAGGTCTTCCTCCGATGTTTCCTAATCATGTTTGGTATGGTTTGAAAGATAATTATAATTACTTTTATAGAAAAATATTTTTGATTGGAAATATTGGGTACAGCTTCAACTGTGAGAGCGAAATAACAAGGGTTATGGTTGCTTGGTAACACCGTCCTTACGCATCAGCGCCCGGGGTCTACGTGTGTGGTTGGCAACGGTATGCAAGGGCTCTGCACTAACGCTGGGTGCATGGTCGTGAAAAAGTTCATGGTCTGAGGCTACACGCCACCAAAACAGCTCAGAACGATCTGAGAGCATTAAAATCTTAAAAACTGGGCCTCTACAATAATTGGTGGTTCTTGCTTTCACTTGAAAAACCATCTCACCTTTTCCATGTCACTGGTGTTGCCGTTATCGGAGTCGTCGCTGATCTCAGAACCTGGAGAACTGACGTCCGGACTGTCACTGTCAGTATGGTGAGTGCCGTTAGTCGCCTTCTTCTGATCAGATGGCTTCTGAAAACAAAATCACACGTACCTCTTAAAATATAGCAAATCATGACAAATAAAAATGAAAGCCTCTATGAACTTGTCTGATATCATCTTTGCGCTCAACTCCTTGCTTCAAAATAGTTTATATCAAGATATAACATGACTGACAAGAGTGAAGCCTCATGCCATGGTAATACTGCCCCAAGTCTAGTGTACAGCAAAGCGACTGACCGGGTTGGTCTATTTATAGAAATTCACGACCAGCGATCGTACAAAAAAAACATCCTGCCTTCAAAGAAAGCTGTATTTCTCAAATACTAGATGCTGCAAAGTTAAGAAAATGGCTTCCATACCTCAATGGAGCATCATCTCTTTTGGTAAACAGGCTTAGAGGTTCGTAAGTGGCATTTTTTCACCTCCATTCAATGCAAATATAGTTGGTTTAAACAAGTTTATTGCAATACAGTTTGTTCAAAGTAAATAAACAATTTCTGAGCATGAACAAGCTAGGCTTATAATAATGCTCAGGGGTGTCAGTGACAGAGTGAGTTAGTTAGTTGTAGCTTAAAGCTGTACAAAGAGCAAAAGCTATTTCATGGCTGGTCAGTGACAGAAAGGAAACGGGCTTACGGTACCCATCCATAAGCATGACTCGAGTTCAGCCTATGATTACAATTTTTGTTACTGTGTCCGTACCTTCATGGACAAGTCCTGCACACCAGGCGTCACCGGCGGTGATGGAGCAGCGGTGACAGATGACTTAGTCAAGTTCAATGCCGTATCCCCGTCAGCCTCCTTACGGACACCACTCCCTGACGCCGAGGCAGCCGAGGTAGACGGTGAAGAGTACACTGTGCTTGACACGGTACTCGCGGGGGCCTTTCGAGCTTTGTGACGATGCTTGCGAGATGACGACCTCTCACCAGAGGTCAAGGACTTTAAGCTGAAAGCGCTGCCATTGACGTGCCAGTTGCCCTTGGCATCAGCTGAGAGAGGAGGGTACCCCGGGTCTTTGGACGCGGCTGCGGATGATGATGTGGATGAGGTCAGCGACGACTTGGAGGTAGATGTTTTCTGGTGCGCGGGCGGGGCGGGGGTGGGGGTGCGTGACCGTTTGGAGGGGGAGGGAGAAGATGTGGAGGTTGACGGTAGTTCACTCAGGTGTTTGGACATCCCAAAGAGGGCCGCTGTCGATAGATAAAGGGTTAAATGGTGAGTGCAAGCATTCTGGGGATGGGGTTTAGAGTGAGGAAGTAAAATGCAAACCACTGACTGAAATCTGACCAGTAGATTATTCAGATTTGTCAAGCTATAATTCTTTTTCTTCCACTGGTGTCTAAATCAATTGCAATAACATTATCACTTGAACCTCAGCTGCAAGCTCCTGGGTCCGTATGTAATAGTCGAGGTTAGGGCTTTTAGCCCTGGGTTAGAGTCTAACCTCGGACTAAACTAGCTCTAGGGTTACATTTTCTGTTGTTTTTTTGTTTTAAATCAAGAAGCGGCCTAGTCCAGCATGGTGCCTAAGCCATTATGGAAGGATTTATTTCTTTCTTTCTTCGCTTCCTCTTTTATTTAATTTTGCTTTTTGGTTTCTGTTGTCCTAGTCTGGGTTAGGCCCGTAGTCGTGGGTTAAATTAACCTCAACTTTAACATACAGGCCCTGTGACAGTTCACACAAGTAGACCTAAACAATCTGTATTCTGAACACACTTCATCGAAGTACAAACGTCCAATACTTGTACATGCACCTATTTTGCAATTAATTCGTGTTGCACATTTAAACTGCTATAAATGCAATCCATAACAATTATTAATGATTGCGTAGTGCCAGCCAGTGGGCTGCCAATCACCAGCAGAACTTCTGCGGTTCTAAATTACTAGCACATGGCAAGTATGAAACTGCAAAAGAACGTTGAAACATAACATCAAGAAAACTTTAGGGGTGTGGAAATTCTGCTGAAAAAGAGAAGCATTTCTACGGGAGGGAAAGCATTTTCAGAGAAACATCACATCACAGGAAAGAGCAGTTCACAGGGCCCGAGTTTCTACGGCAACAAAACCAACATGTAGTAAATCGAAACAATTCCCAAAAACGCACTAGTGAAAAACTGAAACTGACAAAAAAAAAACACAGAAAATTTGAACAAGGTTTTAAGTCTGGTTATTTGTAACGGAAACATAACTCGCAGGGATCTGTGCATGTTGAAAGAAAGAGTACAGAGTAAGGTATCAAATTAAGCAAACTGAGAAAGACTACTGTCAATAAAACGCAGCCGAGCACGGAACAGAAAAGAACAAAATCAATATCTTGCTGTGCACTTGACGCAGGTAATCAGATACAAAGATACAATTATAGGCTGTATCTGCATCTCTTTTCAACAATAAATAAAACAGTTTGAAGGAAAGCAAAGGCAGATGGAAATTATTTGAAATAATGAGGCAAGGGCTTCTTACAAAGAGTAACCGAAAGATGTAGAGCAGACAACACAGAAAGGCTGGAAACTGTGTTTGCAAAAACTTCATTTTAACAACACTGTTAACTGTCTTGTGCACATGGTTATATTTTACAAGCCATTCGTCTGAACCTCTTTTTAGTATTTCCCGGCATGACAAGACTTCCATCCAACCATTTCTGTTTAACAAACTCTGTTCTCCCCACTTTCTCTCTCTGTCTCAGTCTGGTGGTACCCCTCCCCACGCCTCAACCCCTCCCCCCCCCCCCCCCCCCCCAAATTAAGGTATAGATTATTTACTTCACAAGTATTTAGTCCACATAACACTGAAGTTTTAAAAGATACATCTGGACAAATGAAGTATCAGTGTCTCTCAAAGAGAAGTCACAGCTGGTGTAACAAATGCATGCCCATGTTACATGCCCACGTCACACTAGCTGACAGCGAAAGTCATTTTGGAAAAGCATCAACCCCCTACCCAACCCAGTGCACAAAACAGACAACTGATGTTGGCTTAACGTTTCGGAACCCTGGTGGCTCACATGCGTCAACTTCTGTTGGTGCTGCCAATAGAAACTCAAGCCCTGTAGGCGTGCTCTCTAAGCCTAGGTTGGCGTAAGACGGCGCGGGGCCGCCTAGACTGGCGGCAAAGAAGTCGACGCCCGTGCTTCTGGCGACTCTCCGAGCGTGCTCAGAGGCTGCTCGCCACCATTCAGCACCACCTGTAGGGGAAGGAAGAGCACTGTGTAACACCAACAACTGTTCACATACCTACCCACAGCTGAAAAGAAACTTTTTCATCGTTTCATTATTTTTTTTTCCTTTTCTTTTTTTTTTCATTTCAACTACTCTGACAAAAACTGTGGACTTTACTTGAAGCTAGTCCAATTGTATCTTCAAAAACAATGGGAGATGAATGGCATACCACACACAAATTTCTTTTAGGGGCTGGCGATGGAGGGGGGGGGGGGGGGGGCGGATTCATGGATGAGCAGCTGCACATACTGTTGGAATTGTTGGTTTGTGATATGATTACCTCCCTTGAAACAGCAACCCAATTTGTCATCTCCGCAGGCCAAGTTCTACAATGGCCATCTTTCTGCTACTTTCTCCATGAACATTGCTCAAAGAACTTTTTGCAAGTTCACTTTTTCTCTCATATGGTATCTGTGTTTGCAAATAGTACATGCACTTAATGCCTTCAAAAGATCTGAGAGTCTGCAACATATGCTGAAATAATGGACTGGTATGTAAATGGCTGACTACCAGCCCCTGGGCCTATTCATGCACAGGCAGACTCAAGATTACTTTGAAAATTCTTGAGCATTCCTCACATGAGCGAAGGCTGACCAACAAGGAGGAATTCAACAAGGAATTTTGTGTAAGTGAATACTTGGATTATAGCGCATGATGACATGCTTTGCAAACCTGTTTTCCTGTGCAATTCCTTCGGAAGTTCTGCAGTTCTCCCACCACCACAACAAGTTCTCTGTTAGAATGGTAAGCACGTGAATATATTCACCTTCAATAAATCATCAATTTTCGTCAATAATTAGCAGTGTCTTACCAAAGTCTCCAGTAGTGGGCGTCAGTCCGTGGGCCAAGAGTGGGTTCGGCAGGCCCCGAGTCCCCCAAAGAGGGTGGGGTGGAATGGGGGTCGTGCCAGCCATGGGAAGGTCGGCAGGTGGGCCAGGTGGGGGAAGGGCAGTCCCCCCAGACCCAGGGATGGTGCACCTACAGACAGACAATGAAATTACATATCACATATATCAATATTATGATATTATATAGTAATGTCATTTGTGCACTGGTAAGCAAGAACCCCCTAAAGACAGCCTGTTGAAAATTTGGGATAACAAAACTAATGTACTTGTCTCCTCCCCCCCCCCCCTTCCCCCTCTCCCAGCTTTTCTTGTGCAGCTACGTATGTATTACAAATATTTCAACAGTTACTTAGTGAGTTAGAGCTCTACGCCATGTAAGCAACAAAGACTATTTCGCAGCAGCGAGTCTAACAAAGTGGACATTCAGAAAGCGGCATTCATGCTTTGCTTTGTTACCAAGTTAACTGTTGAAAACTTGTGTCATGTTTAAGTCTAGTCATCTCTGTGCATGCATAAATGTATCTAAGTCGATCGCCTACGCTGCTTATCTAAAAGTGCTCCACCACAAACAGCTCAGAACACATGTATGTATAACTTCTGCAGCTCTGTATGAGGCACAGTCATGTTATACATCTTTTTTTTAAAGCTACTGATAGAGTGGTCTTCATGTACACCGCACATTGGTACTGGTACAGCCAGCAAGAACAAGCAAGCTGGAAAAATTGTAAAAAAAAAATTTTAAAAAAGGAAGGATAGGTATTGGGTGGCGCTGCACTGCAGCAACGCGCTTTCCCCGGGGGAAGCAACCCGAATTTCCCGAAAGGGACAATAAAGTATAAAATACAATTATATATCTATATATGAACAACCAACGTACACTGTACACTTCAACCATCATTTGGTCAAAATGATGTAACCTGATTTGACAAGCACTCCGGCCCTTTTAGTACTACATGTATCTCTGGGTTGTTATACTTCACCCCCTTGCGCCATTTGTAAATAAATGCACTACGACTGTCTAAACAACACAGCTATTGTACCATTACCACAAGGTAACCACAACCCTAAACCAAACTAAACAGGCAAACTCAGGCTAGGGAATTGCTGAGGGGAAAAAAGACTGAAACCTAAGCCGAGGTGCAGAGGTAACGCCCTGCTGGGGGACCACGGGGGCAATGCCCCACTTCAGATTTTTTTTTTTTTTTTTTTTTTTAGCATTTTAAATACATTATGTAGCATCTCCTGGCACCCCAAAGTAAAATACCGCCTTGGTGCTGACATGCAAGTCTTTAAAATGAAGTTAGACTATCTTATATGGCATTACATGGCAAACCTTTTTTTCTCCTTCCTTTTCTCAGAAACTCAGAATTTGGGGTGTTTTTTTGCTGAAAAGATAGGAAATTTGGCTGAAAATTGCCAAACGACTGGAAATTCCCCAGTCTGGAACTATACTAAATGAGTGTGGCTCCATTGGTGTAGTTCGCCCAGTATCGCCCAACGGTGCAAACGATACTAACTCATGACTAAAGCGCACGGTTACACGACTGCCGGTCTGCATGTTGCCGTACTCGGCTGCCTGCTGGCGGGCAAGTGTTCCGCGGCACACGCAGCCTGCGGCGTTGCAAGGATTGGGCAGTGATTGGTCAGTTGGCTGTACGGGCTGCCTGTGGCTAGCTGGCTGCCAGGAAAAATAGAACGGCTTTCTATTCCCGCGCCGGCACCGGCAAGGGGGGGTTTGCCAGCTGGCCACCAGCGATTTAATTAGGGTTGCCAGCCCTGCAAGTACCAATCCTGGCAACGTGTAGCAGCGGCCCTAAGCAGTACATGTACATGTATTACCATGTGACAATGGATTTCTCCGGACTTACCGAGAAGGTGACTGGTGGGATCAAACAGTCCATGATTGGGACTGGGGGGTGGTTTGTCTTCTTTGCTCATAGCATCCGTGCCCTGTCATCCGTCTGAAACACACAGAAACAAAAACATCCGCGTGAAACCACTTGCCTGGTTAAGCAGCTGTAAAATTAAAATAGAAACAGACAACATATGTTACATCATACAGATCTGTATGAAATCACTTGCATGGTAACCCTCAAGCTTAGTACTAGTCTAGTATATTTTTTTTTCACACAAAATAAATCTTCTTCAGACACACTTGCTTTTTGTTTGTTTTTTTAAAGTTAAACCCATAAGCACCATTTGATCGAGTTTCGACGCTTACTGGAGCAGGTGGGTTTGAAGGATGGCTGAATTAGGAAACACCTCAAATCTTGCTTACTAATTTGAATGTGAGCTGGCTATGTACCTACATATCTTGTGTAGTATGTCTCTTATTGCAGTTTATTTGCAAATGTTCATAATCATACCTTAGTTGCAAAGCTACTGATGGACTGTCACTAAGTCTAAGGCAGAATGCCATCACTGGACAGTTCCAAAACTACATTAGAAACAAAATCTGATCATATGAAAGTGCCATACTAATTATAATATAGAATAGTGTCGGTGACACATAATAACATTAACAGAATATCAACACGGGCAGTTCCCGCATGAAGTCTGTATGTATGTAATGTAATGTAAAGCAAGTCCAAGCTGGTGGAGCACTGGGCAGTCAATGGTCCGGTCAGTTGTGAGTTCGAGCCCCGACTACTGAGAAGGTTAACGCTTATGCTCACTTTTTAACCTAGTTCACGCCAACTTTAGGTCCGTACTCACAATCCCCACAAGAAACTGAAGCCTCTGTGAGGGATACATGCATGAAACTACGCAAGAAAACCCCTTCAAAATCCCGATAACGATTAACAGAGCCAGTGTATACGAGTGTCTGACTCGACGCGAGGGGGCAGGGAAGGGGTTGGAAAGGCACGCACGCTGCACTGCGCTGTGACTGTGGCAGCCGAGGGAAAAATGTCCTTGTGGCAAAAAGCGTGACAGCTGGCCTATACCTATACATGTTCCTGCACGAGTGTGTGTCGCTTGCTCGGTTGCCGCACTCAACGTTTATGCGCCGTGTACGTGTGTAGTCGACTCACACTGATACCAGTGTCAAGAGACAGAGAGCGAGCGAGAGAAGGATTCATACACGAACTCAGTAAGCCGTTGAGTTCAGCGCCAGTGGCTATGTGTAGAGCACTGTAGAGAAGGAAAACAAAACACGTGAATGGGTCGGGGACAGAACAGTAGGGCTTGGAACACTGTAGCCGGTCGGTGCGGGGCAGTTGTAGGCGCGACACACACACACACACACACACACACACACCGTGACACAGACCGAGTGACACACACACACAATGACGATTATTGAGAGAGAGGAGGGGGGACGGAGAGAGAGAGACTGACTCTATATTACAACGGTAGAAGTTTTGTTTTCAGTATCCGAAGTTCCACCCTGCCAAAGAGAGAGACTGAGAGAGCAAGAGGCTGCAATGGCTGTCCAGCCACCCCGGGGGACGCGCACACACACACACACACACACACACACGCGAGCGCGCGCGCGCGAACAAACAGAACGAAATAAATTCATCAAACCTCTTCACTGCTGTCCGTTGTGTCGGAATTCGAAAATGTCAACTGACGTATGACAGTGCTCTACACATCAGTCACAGTCCCCCGTTTCGCTTCAATCGCTAAGTGCTTCCCCCGACAACGCCAACACCTCATTACGTCCTCGTTATGCATGCGACTGACTACACTGTAAACTGAAGTGATAAACACACAGTGAACCCGGAAACCTGATGACCATCTTTCACGCGATGCAGCTGACGAATCAGCGTCACAGTATAACTGTAGAAGACCGGGAAGAACAACAAACACTAACTGAACGCACCGAGAACTGGTTCCGTCACCAGCAGAAAAAAAAAACAAAAAAAAACAAAAAAACACTGATTATTTGATACAGAGGCCACGGTGATCAGTGATGCTGGTGTCACAAATACCGACCACTAACGAAGCCAAAAATAGAATTTCCGGGAAAAAACACGGTCTAAAAATACACTATAAAGTTTTCTGTTCACGGTGTAAGTACATGTGCCTCGGTACGCCTTCTCTGTTCACATGGAGCCAGCGCCGTCACTCCGCATTTTAACACAGTACAGCAACAATGTAAAACTTCACAGTGTTTCTCATGGTTCTAATCACCAGCACACGTGAATGTCAACAGTTTCAAGTGTGTACATCGACCACTGACCTGCAATGACCTGAAGTGACCTCGCCGATTACTTCATGCAGACAGGACTGAGGGACTGACATGGTTGTTTCGGGTCAGTCATGACTAACGCACAGAAAATGCCACGCTTTGTTCAGTCTGGTGGTCTCTTGGACATCAGTTTCGGTTGCGAGTCAAACTCACATCACATCCGCTTCCATCTTCGCCGGCGATCACAGCCACGGACAATAATCATGGTCACTATTTACGTCAGTGCCAATTCACTGCAAGGTTATTGGGTGGAGGAGGGGGGAGGGGGTTGGAGGTGGGGGTGGCGGGTGGAGGTGGGGGTGGCGGGTGGAGGTGGAGGGGGGTGGAGGTGGGTGGGGTGGGGGAGGAGGAGGCGTAGAAATTCTAGCGGAGAACAACCTTTACTTACGTGCACGGTTTGGAAATACTGTGATGCAGTGGCAATTAAAGGGGAGAGGTGTTAATATACGTCAAGGGTGGGTAGGGGTGGGTGTTTGGGAGTCTAACGCCCTTTTTTCACCACGAATGGGTGATATCAAAGACGGGGAAACGAGGGGGGGGGGGGGGAAGACCAGTACAAATATTTGGCCCCAGCCGGGAATCGAACTCACGACCCGAGCACTGAAAGTCCAACGCTCTACCATCGGCTATCCCAGCCTTCCCCTAATAACACACATCAAGGTCAGCAAATCTACCATTAGCCGGCAGTCCTAGCTTGATATTGTTTAGGTGCGTGCTGTTTCACTACCCCTCCCCCAATTCAAATTATTCACTTTTGTTTTTGTTTCCGCCCACAATCCGAAAATTCACCTCAAACCTGAGGTAGCCTACATGCTCTTAATATGCAGAGAGCACGTGATTTTGGGGGGCTGAACTGTAAACTGGTCCATACCCAGTTTAACATCTTCTGTACATCACCACAGTACAGGGGTGGGTGGGTGTTTGGGAGTTTAACGTCCTTTTCCACCACTTACGGGTGATATCAAAGACGGGGCAACGATGAAAAAGCCAGCACAAATATTTAGCCCCAGCCGGGATACGAACTCACGACCCCGGCGAGCATTTGAAGTCCAACGCTCTACCATTCGGCCACCCCGGCTCCCCCACCACAATTATAGAGGTTTTGCTTACTGTCACGATGCATCATTCAAAACATCCAACCGGACAAACCGCATAGTTGGGATGGCGTTTAGCAGTGAGTGAGTGAGTGAGGTGTACACGTCTTTATAGCTGGCCCTATACGGTTGTGATCATCAGAGCGGCGATACGCGAACCCTTGACTGACCTAACATGGCCTGGGGGGCGGGAAGTGTTTTGACAGCGTATCTTCAGCGACTGTCATGTCACTGACACGGTACATTGTGCAGGACAGTCTCACGAGGCGACAGCAGCTTGCCATGACAAAGTCGGCGATACTGAAGCCGGGGGGAAACTGCCAGTTTCCAAGGTTGGGCCACTGTCACAAGTGACCACGATACAACCTGTAAACATATCATGACCGGGGGCAGACTGATACAGAAAAAGAACAGCAAAATATATAAATAAATAACTGATTCAGTCGTGTGTGTCTGGAAAGTATACGCCATGATGGAAGGGGGTAAGTGTGTGAGAGGGATAAACTAGCTTTCATGTATTGTTAGTCGAGAGGGCGGGGAGGTGGGAGGCGGAATTCGGGGGACGGAGCGGGGGTGGGGATGGAGGGAGGGGGAGAGTGGAATTAAAGCCTCGGGAATGTAGTTTCCTCGTAAATGTTGGTCGGGGCAGTGGGTTGTTTCTGGCAAAACAGTAACAGCTGTTGTGTTTGATTAATAGCTCATCATCGTCATCATAATGATATCAAGTGTCGCTGATCGAACAGGTGAATATATGCAACGGGATCTGTTGATGTAACGCATCAAGCGTCACATGAAGTCCACAGCAAGTGATGATATTCTCTCTCTCTCTCTCTCTCTCTCTCTCTCTCTCTCTGCCTCCCCGGCTCCGAGTCTGTGTGTGTGTGTGTGTGTGTGTGTGTGTGTGTGTGTGTGTGTGTGTGTGTGTGTGTGTGTGTGTGTGTGTGTGTGCGTCAGTGTGTGTGCGCGCGCGAGTGTGACGGTAGTCCCTACCGGAAAGGCAGATAATCGTCTCAACTGTTGTCCCCCGCCTCTCTCATCTCCAGCCATATGAGTACATAATACACCTGCTTATTACGCCAATCGTTTTGTCATGTTCCCCCGTTATTACAACTGTTTCCCACCGCGTCCGTAATGTCAACGGGTGTGTCCTTCTTTTCAGTAATAAGCTACAGCGATTAAAAGTGACGGCTTCCAGGCCAAAGTGATGGCAGGTGTGCATTTGAGAACCCAATAATGGTCGGATTCATTTCGGTAGAAAACGGATGTCAGCTGTCACCCCCACCCCACCTTTTGGTTAGTCTATCTGGTGGTGTAGTCTTCACTTTTTATAATATTCTAGTAGATCCATATTAAGTGCATTTTCTAACTTGTGCAACCGAGAGTTCAATGACTGAGCACTTAGTGATACTAAATAGTGTTACTGTTGACACCTCTTTTAGTGAACCTTTTCAACCCGACTTCTGGCATCCTGGAACTAGTCTAGAAGCAAGTTTTGGCGACGGACAGGCTCGATGACCTGTTGTTGTTGCTCTCGGCTGCTGCATTTCTGTCCGCGATGTTGACCTACGTCAGTAAATCCAGCCTATACTGAATTGCCGGTGTGGTTCTGTCAGTACTGCCATGCAATGACTGAGGAAGGCTTTCACATCTCGAATTGTCATTACCTGTAATCCTGAACTTGAACACCTCCAGTTAAACTGAATCTGATTTTTTTTTTTAAATCAGTCTCTCCAAACACTGAGCTAGGGGAGCCGGGGTGGCCGAATAGTAGAGCGTTGGACTTCTGTCGTGAGTTCGTATCCCGGCTGGAGCCAAATATTTGTGCTGGCTTTTTCATCGTTGCCCCGTCTTTGATATCAACCGTATGTGGTGGAAAAGGACGTTAAACCCCAAAACACCCACCCACCCACCCAAACTGAGCTATCATCTCGAAACTGGATGTCACTCTTTTTACTTTTTCTTTTTCTAGCTGACAACCCAGTCAATCGTCAGACCGTTTCAGTTGTTCAGTCATCACGTCCGTCAGTCAACATGCCAATAAACTTAACACTGTGATCTCCCTGTTTCTATTTCCTCAGTGTGCGGAATATTAGTATTACCGCAGCTCGACCTCTGAGGGTGTCGCCCTCTCGACAGTCAATAAGTTCCTGTTGAGTCACGTTACCAACACGGGCAGTGGCGGTTCTCCAACCTGATCATTCTATCCTGTTGTGTAGATTTTGTTTCCATACAGCGCTCGGTAAGCTACACCCCACATGCGCTCCGCCACAAACACTCGGAATCTCAACGACCCGCCCGCGCCTGTTTCTGTCTTCCTTTTCTTTTTTTCCCCCCGCAGGCGGACAGCCACAGCTCGTTGTACAGGGCGTGTATCGGTTGTGGCGTGTATCGGTAGCAGCGAGTGCTGCATGTACCTGATTCAGGTGTTGTGCGTTCTACCTGAGCTGAGCTGAAGTGTGTGTCGCGTGGTGTGTACTTGCTGCTGTCTGCTGTGCGCCTACAACCTACAATCCCTTCCCTAAGGTGTGACCTACAAAAAGTGGGATCGGGAGCGAGAGAGCGAGAGAATTCTCTCTGGCTTGGGTCGCCGTGTTGTGTGTTTGCTGTGCTGTACCCTATCCTGCCTTGTACTGCGAATGCCCGGAGAGAAAGAAGATCGGCTGACGGGAAAGACTGCACTATGCGGCTAAACTAGTGAAGCCAGGGTCAACTGCTGGTGTCGGTCGACGCTGCAACACGTCTTCTGTCGAATGTTCTTTGTTCGTTTCCTGTGACCAGCTGTGAACCGGAGACGTATTTCAGTTGGCAGCACGGGGTGAGGGCAGGGTGGGGTGGGGTCTTTTTGAACTCAGGTGACGCTCGCTGGCGAATGCTTGTCAAAGGGAACTGTGGACAGCTGTCGCCGTGACATCTTCCGCGGTTAGAATGTCTCCAGCACGTCCACTGCCGACAAGTGGTCGAGTCTGGGCCTCAGAAACTGATCAAAATAAGTGTCAGTGCCTAAGTCAGAAACTCAGTGACCACAGGGATGCCGCACAAGTCAAAAACTGACCACAAACAGCGCTGCATAAGCCACTGAGAAACTGACCACAAACAGAGATGCGTAAGTCAGAACTGAACTGACCACAAGGGTGGGTGGGTGGGTGTTTGGGGGTTTAACGTCCTTTTCCACCACATAGCGTGATATCAAAGACGGGGCAACGATGAAAAAGCCAGCACAAATATTTCGCCCCAGCCGGAATCGAACTCACGACCCGAGCATTAGAAGTCCAACGCTCTACTATTCGACCACCCCGGCTCCCCTGAACTGACCACAAACAGGCGCCTAACTTAGCGTTAGACACTGACCAACAACTACACGTGCCTAAGTCAGAAACTAACTAAAAATTTAATAGACTGACTCTGCAGTGGCGTGATAAACTGAGTCAGAAACTGACCACAAAATTAGTAGACTAGCGTGATAAAATCAGAAACGACCACAACTAGATAATGCGTCAGTAATTAGTCCTACGTCAGTGCTACACACGGACATTTCAGGACTCCGGGAAGAATCGGTTGAGCATTGGTCTGAAGATCGGAAAGTTCCGGGTTCGAATCCCAGCACAGACTGGAGCAAATCCAGTAATTTGTGTTGGCCTTTTCACATTTGTCGGTCTTCCGAAATAGCGCTCGCAGTGGACAAAGGTGTAAAGCATTACAATACCTACTCTCCACAACTCAGTCCCACATGACTCATTTAAAACACACACACACACACACACACACTGTGACACACACACACAAACACACTGTGACACATGCACACACACACTGTGACACACACACTGACACACACACATACTGTGACACATGTGCACACACACACACACACACACACACACTGTGACACATGTGCACACACACACACACACACTGACACACACACACACACACTGTGACACACACACACACACACAAACTGTGACACACACACACACACACAAACTGTGACACATACACACACATACACTGTAACACACATTGTCACACACACACACACATTGATTGAAGACGGCGGAGTGATCAGCCTGACTGCATCTACCGAGTCACCGAGTATATAATTTGACTGACGCTCCCGTACCTGCTATTCAGGGCTATGAAGTTCTATTCACAGATCTTGACATTGACGTTTATTTCTGTGCCGCAACATGTTTACAATACCTGCGCGAGCCGGCGACGCAATTCCTACCTGAACAGGTGAAATGTTTCCGGATCTTTCTTACTGACACAGTCATACAGGGATCGTGTTATTCAATCGGTTATCAGCCACATCACTACTCCCTCATTTCTCCCAAATTTAAAAAAAAAACAAAAAAACCCTCCGGATGGGTGGGTGTTTGGGGGTTTAACGTCCTTTTCCACCACACAGAAAAAAACTCCGGGAAAAGAATAGAATAACACAGTTCGTACCGCGGCACAAGTATCCAACGATTTTGACTCATTCAGTTTCCAGTTTTGGCTGTGTTTATGAGAAACAGGCAAGATTTATGGTTTCTTAAATTAACGGCTCTTACTGCAGCAAACACGAATATAATCAGAGTGCAACACTCCCACCGAGCGAAAATTGAATCCATGCAGACATTCATGAATTAATTTTTTTTTTTTGTGAGGCGACTGGTGCAGAACCCCAGCCTTACTTGGTAGGAAATGAGTTAAAGTGTATTATCGGACTGTCTTGCGTTACATCGCCCCCCTTGGGCGCCTCATTTAAAAAATAAAAAAAAAGATTAAAAAAATGTACATACACTGATATTTACCGCCACAGTCTTGAACTGCTATCTTCTAATGCCCCTCCCTGAACCCCCCCCCCCGGCCCCCCATTCCCCCCACTCTTCCGCACCTACCCCGGCGCCTCCACACAACATAATATTATACTATGTCAATTGTACTTAAAACGACTAGGACCGTGTAAGTAAAAGAATCCGGACACAGGCCCCGAATCTTAATTCTAACAACGGCCGGCGCACACAATGAAAACTGTCATGCAGCCTCGCGCCTAAATAAATTCGTTATGCGTCGTCCCTCGACGGGGGGGATATATCCTATCAGTGAGCTTCTGAACAAAGCCCAGGACACGGTCCACGAAACGGGTTTCCGTTTCCACACGGTGTTAATTACATGTACGTACATGTAGCCAGGCTTTTAGTTGCCAGTCTTACTCCCCCCCCCCCCCCCCCCCCTACTACTCCTGCCCCCAGTGGCTTTCAGCCGCATTACAATCGCGTCGACTTGCGAAGTTACTTATGCCTGCACTCTTCAACTTGTTCTTGTACATAACCTGACATGTCTACACTCTGGTCTGTTGCGTGACTTCGTCAATACCATTGAACGGTGGCAACCAGACACGTGGGTCAAACGAAAGGGGAAAGACGTGCACATGAGGTAAAAACGCGTCACTGACTTCAGTTGAATTGGAACGGGGAAGACGAGTGGGTGGGTGGGGGTTTAACGTCCTTTTCCACCACACACGGGTGATATCAGAGACGGGGCAACGATGAAAGAGCCAGCACAAATATCTGACCCCAGCCGGGATACGAACTCACGACCCGAGCATGGTCGAGGTAGATTATCATTCGCTTGGTTCTCGAGTTACGCAAACGGACAACACGTGATTCTTCACCGGGCTAAGTGCTGAACTGAACAACACTGTTCTCTTTTAAGTTTTTGTGACAAGTTGTCGTCGGCGGCTCTGCATGGGGGGGGGGGGGGGAGATTGGGGGGGGGGGGGTTGTTCCGTTGTGAAACTGGAGATAGCAGGATACGATTCATACTTTCCGCCTTCTTGTCTGAATAAACCATGCCTACAAATATTTCCATAGCGCGCGCACGGACCTGTTTCAATGTGTAATGGTGCGTAACAAGAACACACAGAGTCCCGCATACACTCAGCCCCCCCCCCCCCCCCCCCCATTACCAAGTCTGACAGTGGATCCATCAAACCCCGTTACTCATCACATGCAGAGAGAAAGTGTAATTGTGGCCAACATCTGTCATGGCGACACACCGAGCATCCTCGAAGTTCCATACATGAGAGGCTGATGGATACTGTACTAGCGTGAATGATTGGGTGTTGTTTTGTTGTTTTTGTTGTTTGTTTTTGTTAGTGTTTTTGTTTCAGGTTTTTTTTGTTGGTGGTGGTGGTGGTTTTGTTTTTGTTTGTTTTTTATTGTTGTTTTTGTTGTTTGTGTGTGTGTGTGTGTGTGTGTGTGTGTGTGTGTGTGTGTGTGTGTGTGTGTGTGTGTGTGTGTGTGTGTTCTGTTTTTGTTTTGTTTTGTTTGTTTTTTTTTGGGGGGGGGGGTTGTTTTTGGTTTGGTTTGGTTTTTGTTTTTGTTTTGGGTTTTTGTTGTTTTGTTTTTTTGAGGGGGTGGGGGCAGGGTTGGGCGGTGGGGTATATGTTGTTGGTTTGTTTGTTTTTTTGGTTTGTTTGGCAGTTTGCTGGTTTCTTTTTGGCTTGCTTGGTTGGCTGGTTCATTGAAAATTACTGTATGCGTGCCCCGACTCGACGCACTGCCGTAAGATAAACAACGGCACATTTTAACCCAATTTCTACCAAGTAAGTTTGGGCCGCCAAGGTTGTCATCCTGTTTGACTGAGGTAACGTGCGTATATCTTAAGTGGTATAATATAATAATGACTGTGAACTGGCTCAAAGCGCCGGGAACTGAACCCAACACGCACGCTCAGTCACGTGAATCACACGCATTCCCTCACACACTGGACATGAACACAATACCAATCACGTGTTGCGAAGGGTCAGCCCAGCAATTTAAGTTTCGGACTTTAGGTCGAATTCCATATATATTTTCAAATTTTGTGGGCTGAATATTTCAAGTTTCAGGTCAGAAGGGGAGGAAGCCGGAGTACCCGTAGAGAACCCCCGACGATCGGCCCGAATGAGCGGTGCCACATCAAAAGAGAAAAAATTCCTTTGCCCCAAGTGGGACTCGAACTGACCTGGCCTTTCGCTTTGGCGACGACGTCTTAACCACTAGACCACCGCCGACCGCGCCAGTATAACGCTAAACGCCATCTGAACAGGTCAGACTGCTTTATGAGTCTAGAAATCTTGAACATGAGTGGCTTTAACTTTTAAAAAAAAAATTCTAAAAACAGGAATTATGCTCCTCCGGAAGTTGTTAGTGGTAGAAAGCCCTCCAGCCCTACAGCACAAAGCCAGTAAGAGATAGGCCAAACAGCCCAGACTCATGCGGTGCCGGCACAATTACTGGCTGTCTGGCTTACATGAAGATGTTACCTGCTAACCTAACCTCTTCAAAAGCAGAACACGGGACAGGAGAGGGTGGAAAAAATGCCAAGTACACGGTTTTTTCTTTGGCCAAGGAAGCAGGTTTCTTTGCCAGAGCGGCAAACTGGTGTATGGGCCGTGTGGCAGCGGCGGAAAAAGTCTTGTCGGGCATATCTTACTCACGGAGGAAGTATTCACACTTTTGATGATTACAGGCGCGGAAATATCGCCAGTGTTCGGCTTAGCATGCGCTGAGTCGGTTTGGGTTTTCCTGTGGTGTCCTGATATTACATTCCAAACAAGTTTACACTCTTTGCGTGCACTCCTCTGAATGACTCCTGGCGAAATATTCTGGTCTCGGGTGTAAATGTAATTATATCTCGCCTGGAAAACAGCCCCCCCCCCCCCAAAAAAAAACAAACAAAAAAAAACTGGCTCATTTAAAAGCATTGAATTAAACAACAGGCCAGACGAGTGGTTCGGAAGAGAGAAGCATAGACATGCTGTATTTACTAGGGATTACGTCATTCCTCTGACGAGCTCTTTTACAAAATGTTTTAGTCATGTAGTCTGATTTTACCATAGTTATTACTGGTGTGTTTATGTGATTTATTAACTCTGGTGCTGCTGCAGCTGGAGGCATGCGAGAGAGAGAGAGAGAGAGAGAGAAATTTTATAAGCCAACACTCCTTGTGTGATCTCATGTATTTATTCGTTTACTTATCGGTGAAGCCGAAGACAAATTTTCTTTCATGGATAATAAAGTTATCTGTATCTGTGTTTAACACGAACGGAGTCGTCACTGAAAACAAAGCCCCTCGATCAAAAAGGTTATTAAAAAAAAAAAAAAAAACGAAACGGTATTGTTTATCTGGGGAATTTCGCAATGCAAGATTCCCCAAAGACAACGCGAGGCGGTCGCAACGTCGTGTTTCCAACGACCCACAGTCGGACGGACTGATTTGCCGAAATGGCAAAGCTCAGATTGGCATTCTGTAACAATGAAGTCGATAAACTGCCGGAATGTATGTCGGAGACGTTAAAGGTGACTGGTTTTTCACAAACCATTATGTTCTGGTCTGATGCCCTATACGGCCGTATTGTTGTAGCTTCAACTGTCCACACAAGAGAAGCCACGGGTTCCGCGGGACAAGACAACGCTCTACAAATTTCGATCAAGCAGTGAAATGATACTGAACTGAATAAGGTGTGATTGTGAAGATATTTGGATTGCAGACACACAGGCTTGGAAGCCGGGACGGGGGAGGGGGGGGGGGGGGGGCTGGAAAAAATGTCTGGTCAGACAGGGACATGTTGTTCTTGCGGTTTTGTTTCATCAACCAAAATTATTCGAAATTTCACCATCATATCATTTTCACTGAAGACTGAAAATCAAATCAGAGGCACTGTTGTATAGCTCGGCGCCGGAGAGTCAGCGCTTTGCGTCACAGATGTCATAGTCCCGGTAGCTTTGTGTGTCGCACAGTACAGTACAGTACAGTACAATACACGGCACATGCATTCCAGCAGATTACCGCCAACAAGTTCACAAGACCGTGACTGTTTACGCAGTTGGGGGGAGCCGGGGTGGTCGAATGGTAGAGCGTTGGACTTCTAATGCTCGGGTCGTGAGTTCGATCCCGGCTGGGGCCAAATATTGTGCTGGCTTTTTCATCGTTGCCCCGTCTTTGATATCACCCTATGTGGTGGAAAAGGACGTTAAACCCCTAAACACCCACCCACCCACCCGTTTACGCAGTTGGCAGAACACCGTTTCAAAAATTCCACGTACGGTACACGTACTGTTTTCCTTGTCCTCTCGTCTCGCCAGCCTGCTATGCTTAAAAATAGCTACGTAGCTGCTGTCCGCATTAGGGAGACATGTCAGCTCGCGTGTTGCATATTTTCAAATTCTCAAAGGTCAGTAAGCCATCGGCGGTGCAGTAGTGCGTTGCGGACATTGTGTTCTGTTCAGAATGTTGAGGCACCAGCTCTGCAGGGGGCGATCAAAATGGACGACCTTATGCCGTCGCAATGCCGCTTCAAACGTTTCCATAACGATTGCTCTCGCCGGTCTACTAGTAACGCCGTTATTTTTTTTTTAAACATGAGCAATATACACAGTTCGGTTTCTGATAGATAGGTAAATGGTTCTTTCATATCAGTCTGAAGAGCCCGGGTGGCCGAATGGTAGAGCGTTGGACTCTCAATGCTCGGGTCGTGAGTTCGAATCCCCCCCGGCTGGGGCCCAATATTTGTGCTGGCCTTTTTTCTCGTTGCCCCGTCTTTGATATCACCCTTATGTGGTAGAAAAGGACGTTAAACACCCTCCCCACCCCCACCCCTCTCTTTCAAATCAGTCTTGCTAACCGACAACTGAAAATGCAGCTGAAGCATTCTTCCCCTGCTATGGCGTTTTGCCAAGTTTACTTATCGACCCTCTAGGGACATTGGGGAAAAAAAAGGTAGACAGACATATATATATATATATATATATATATATATATATAACAGCCACCTGTGTCACAATTGTCACATACATGTTAACACTGCACTCATAAAGGAACAGTACATGTACTGAGACAAATACACAGATTTACCCAGTATGGCATTCCTTGCAAACAATATTAACAACACACAAATACTACGGAAAGGGGGGAAAAACCTGAAATTTTGAGTTTGGAAAAACGAGGTGCTATAGCCCGGGAACCCGTGGAATGAGGGGTGCTATGATGTGGAGCAGCATGGCACCGGAAAAACGACCGTCCGTTTTGATTCATCACCAAGTGAACTACACCACAGCGACTGAGTTAAAAACATACAAGTTCCGTAACTCCGGTCAGTTACTGACTACTATAACGCGTGTCAGTCTCACATCTTATTTAGTATTCTGATGTGTTTGGCCGGTACTTGCCCTTCCGAGCGGCCGTTTCCACCAAACAACCTTGAGGAATAAGAAAACCCATCTATGCCTGGGCAGATTTCCATAATACAGAGACGGCGTAAAGAGCTAAAAGGGGGGGGGGGGGGGGGGGAGTACGGCGCCACAGAACTTTGCCTGATAAAACAGGTCTCAGTGCCCACCAGATACATAATGCACATGTATAGTGTGTCAGTCAGTTGTGATACAGCGGAATACAACGCGCTGAAAGTGAAGCAGTCGGTCCCTGCCGCTGGTTCATGTAGTGATTCTTATCGGCTGACGTCGAGTTCACGCTAGGACGGAGGGATGGCGGATGGCGCATGGCGTGATACTGTGTATGAAAATATTAAAAGTAGCCCGTCTACTTTCTCTGCCTCTCAGTCTCGCCCCGCCATGCCATCTCCACTGTCAGACTGTCCTAGGACGGCGCGCGGTTTGTCTGGTCTCTTCTATGGCTCACAAACAATCTGGGCGATGGGGCATCATGGGGCATGGGTTCTCTCTCTCTCTCTCCGCCCCCCTCTCCCCCCATCCCTCTCTCCCAGCTGTATGTTATGAAAGTGGTGTGTGTGTGTGTGTGTGTGTGTGTGTGTGTGTGTGTGTGTGTGTGTGTGTGTGTGTGTGTGTGACTGTTAATGCGTTGTTGCTGTTGTTATTTAGTGCGAATAGGTAAGCAGGACAATTTTGTGACACATGCAGCAATGAATATAGATCTGCCTGCATAAACTGTTTATCATCATCATCGGACTCTCTCTCTCTCTCTCTCTCTCTCTCTCTCACACACACACACACACACACACATAGCGTTTTTTGTCACCGTGGCATTCAACGGTTGCCGTCAGACTAACAAGTCCCCCTTCCTATTATGAGTTTTTTTGTTTGTTTTTTTTTTTTTTTTTTGGGGGGGGGGGGGTAGACAGAGGCTCTGAAATCGACACTATACTACTAACAAGTCTGGTGGGTTGTTTTTGTTTGTTTGTTTGTTGTTGTTTCCGATGCAGTGGGAGAAGGGAAATGAGGAGTGCTGACAATAAGCGGAAAAGTAGTATTAACAGGCGGACAAATACTCTGCTATGCATACACAAACACCTCCCGCTAGCAACCAACCGTGACTGGCTTTCTCAAACTGCTACAACCATACACTAAGATTATGGTCGGTGTTCTTTTATCTGTGTGATCAATCACACTGACATTGTAAATTATAGATCCCCCCCCCCCAAAAAAAAAAGGTATTGCAGAGATTCCCCTCTCAGTCTTGTTTATTTAACAGTACTCTGAATGAGCTAGTTGGGTTCCTGACTGAGTAGATCATTTTGAACACCTGCACACAAGATAGTCGGCAAGTTTGTGTGTGTGTGTGTGTGTGTGTGTGTGTGTGTGTGTGTGTGTGTGTGTGTGTGTGTGTGTGTGTGTGTGTGTGTGTGTGTGTGTGTGACGGTGTGTGTGTGGCGGGGTGTGTGTGTGTGTGTGTGTGTGTGTGTGTGTGTTTCTAATAGCGTTTCAAGGCATGCAGACACGAGATGACAACACTGATTAGACGGGTGCACTTAGTGTCGCGTCATGGTTCCACACTGACTACGTCAAGAACCACGTGTAAAAGGCGGTTCAATTTCCGCCACTGATCCTTCAGCCGAGGACTGTTGACCCGAAAGGTTCCGAAGTTGCCCGAACCGGAACGTTAGCGACGACGGTTGCTGAGCAGCAGCAGCAGCAGCTAAGGACGCGGTGGCAAAGATGGTCGATAGCAGAACTGGAAGCTGCAAGCAAAACTACACTACTATTACTGGAACCTGATTAGAGATGGAACCAGCTTCGCTGGACCCCCCCCCCTTCCTCCGCCCCTCACCCACCCACCCAACCCTCGGCTTTTTGTACTTCTATCCGACCTCAGGGCTAGGCGCGTTTACTGGCTGGGCCTCGCCGATGATTCTATTTCCAGCAAGTCACTTGGATATCGTTTGCTGTGCCGGCAAGACAGGGAAACCGGAGGGAGACAGTGAAGGGATCAGCTGGTGTTGTCAGTGACAGTCAGCCGGTGCTCCAATGCTATGGGTGGCAGTGTTCGCCGAAGCTCGACAAGACGACACTGGCTCAGAGAGATGGCGCGCACAGCGAGAGAGGAAGGGGGGACAGTGAGGTGGAAATGTCATCTGTGTGGCACACGGGGGTATCAGACCTTCAGGCGACCGGGCTGGAGCCAGCCATCTCTCTCTCTCTCTCTCTCTCTCGCCGCTGTCCCGACATGTTTTTACATGTTAATCAATTCTCCTAGCTTCACACGGCTAGATCAACTCACGCCGACTGACTGCGGGCCGTGCCGGCGACCTTACCCATCTCGATTGTCGCTCCAGAAAATTCTCTGTTGTGTAAGCCCCTCTCTCTCTCTCTCTCTCTCACACACACACACACACACACACACACACGATAGCTGCTCATAATTCAAACCTTTAATCGCCTCATTTTCATTCAAATTCTCAACTCGGACGTGTATCAGTCATGACTTGCATTACGTAAATGGCAAAATCGGAGGCACTAGGAAAAAGATTTCTGGGACAACCGCTAGTTGGTTGTAAGGCGGCAAGAAATGAATCATTTTCGAACATTGTAATGAGTCGGTCAGTTCTGCTTGTCAATAGAGCTTCACAGCTCTTCCATCTTGTGGACAGATACGGGTATGTTTCTTTATGTTTCCGGCCGGACCCTGCAATTTTACCGTTATCCATCTCTGTAAATCGTTTTCTCGCTTATATTTTCTGTAGCCGGACTTGTCTGAGGAATAGCAATGGTTAGTGTGAAAAAAAATGGTATGAGCTCTCTCTCTCTCCCTCTCTCTCTCTCTCTCTCTCTCTCAACGGCAAGTTCGAAAATTGACCTTTGTGTTAAAGCTTTAACCGTTGATAAATAAAGAATCATTGTCATTGTCATTGTCTCTTACTTTTTTTCTTCCCGTTCATTTCTTTCCTTGGATATATTTACGATGTGTGTGTGTGTGTGTGTGTGTGTGTGTGTGTGTGTGTGTGTGTGTGTGTGTGTGTGTGTGTGTGTGTGTTTTACCTAGCTGTTTCTAACTTGTAGCCCAGCAAGGACAAGATGTAAGACAGGTCTGCGTGCCTAATCTTTTATCCAAGGTTGTAAAATAAAGTTTCTCTCTCTCTCTCTCTCTCTCTCTCTCTCTCTCTCTCTCTCTCTCCAGGCAAAACCCACTGGACTGCCTCCAGAAGCTGAAGAAATGCAGGAAGCGTGCGTGTGCGGAATAGCGGCCTGTAGCTTTGGCATGATGCACTGTAGTTTTTTTTCCCCCCCCTCTTCTGGAGCGAACCCTGCAAAACGCTGCTAGCTTTTTGCACTTTGTGAAAAGCGCGGAGGAGCGGGAGGAGGAAAAATCTATGGCAGTGGCGGCGCGCCTTCTGTAGTCCGACCACTTGCACAGCAGTCGGCGTGTTTGCCAGTGCAATTGCAAAGTGCGCCGGCTTTTTGCCCCCCCCCCCCCCACCCCCCTTTCAGTTTTCCCAGGGCTTGTCTTAACTGGCCGCGCAGGGGAAAAAAAAAAAGGAAAAAAAACAGACAAAAAACCACATCGCTTTCTAAGCATGACACTGAACCAGTTTTTGTCAAAGTATATTGTGTGTCTACCACCCCGCGAGTTTTCTCTGAAAGGTCTCAGTGGGGGGTTTATCACAATGAAAGACCACTGAGACGGGAGACTGCACAGAAGTGCAAACTGAGACTGAACAGAAATGCAGCTCAGTGATGACATATCCCCAAATTTACACGAACGACAGGAGGAAATCACAATAAACTGTGAGACATTATGACCAGAACAATAGTGTACTACACAGAATGCTGGACGCATACCACTCAGCTAAGTAAGTTTTTTGTGTGGTTGTTGTTGTTGTTTGTTGTTGTTGTTGTTGTTGTTTTTTTGTTTTGTGTTTGTTTTTTTGTTTGTTTTTTTTGGGGGGAGGGCGGGGAGATAGGATTCAAACTGACACCTGCAGCAGCCACTGACACGGGAAGGGGGGGGGGGGGGAGGGGGAAGGAAAGAGAAATAAATCGTGTTATCGACACCAAAAATACCATCGGCATACGTAAATAGCAACCGCCTTTCATTTACGTTAAAAGGGCAGCCTCGTAAACAAAATCGTAACACCTCTCTCTCTCTCTCTCTCTGGATTTAGTAATTCTTTTTAAGTAGGGGACAAACTTTTAAGTAAGTATGTGTAGCAAAGGCAAGTTGGAAAACTGGTCTTTTGACGAACAACTGTTTTACCGTCGGATAATAAAGGTTATCGTCCTCTCTCTCTCTCTCTCTCACACACACACACACACACACACACACACACACACACACACACACACACACACACACACACACACACACACACACACACACCTCCCGGCCTTGATCAATCGGTGCAGAATGTTAAAGACATATCGACATTTCTGTTGACTGTGTCACCAGACCACGAGTTCAGCAGCTGCGCCCTATCTTCGATTCTGTGACGAACAAAGAACACTGCCAGTGACTCCCTCCCCTCTATTCACTTCGCCATTACTGCCACGCTGTGCACTTTTTTTTTTTTTTTTCTTTTTGGCTGCTCCAATGTTAAAATCGGATCAACCCGTAGCGCTCTAAAATTGAACCGAACACACGTGTTCCTGCGAGACAAAGATAGCAGCAGAGCATAATTATGCCCCCTCTTGTGGCCCCTTATTTGTTTTTAATGAACTATTTTATACGCCCTGCAAAGGAAAGAAAAATCGATGGCACAGATCTGTGGCGTACTCTATATATGGGTGGTTCTGTAACAGTGAATGTCACACACACAAAAAAAGTATTGAAATATAAATTGAAAAAGTGACAGAGGAGCTTCTAGCCACAGAGTTAGTGCTTCAACATTCGACAGATAACAGCTACAAAGGATGTCAGAGTAAAATCGAACATCTCTCTCTCTCTCTCTCTCTCAGGCGTTGGAAAACTGGTCTTTTGACGAACAACTGTTGAGACAGACAGGCAGGCAGACAGACAGACAGATCGGAAGGTTGGCGGTTCGAATCCCAATACAGCTCAACTTTGCGCAGGCAAAGCATCCCCTCGATGACCGGACAACACCCTGCCACCCATCTTAAATTCTTTTTCTTAAAACTACTTTATTGTCCCTTTTGGGCACTTCGGGTTGCTTCCCCCGGGGGAAAGCGCGTCGCCGCGATGCAGCGCCACCCAATACCTATCATTTCTTTCTTTGGTGTGGTGGTTGGGGAGAGACGGCAACACTCCACAAACTGTACAAAAAAAAAAAAAAATGCATATTTTCAAAGAACGTCATCTACTACAACGCCTGCGATAAAGTCAAAGAAGCTGGAGTGGGAAGCCGACTTAATGTGCCGTCTGCAAAGTGGTTGGCAAAACACGCCAATAGGTTTAAGGACAAGATGCAAACCCTCGTGTTTGTGATTCTGCTGCTAACTCACGATATGTCTGCAAAGGGGGAGTTTCTACCGATAACACGTGAGTACTTCGCGTACATCAAATGTATCCATTTCAAGAATCGACGAAGAAAAGTACGAAAAGGGACCCCCACATATGTAAATGTGCGCCAGACTTTGCTATTACCGGGGAGTCGGGATAGCCGAATGGTAAAGCGTTGGACTCCCGATGCTCGGGTCGTGAGTTCGAATCCCGGCTGGGGCCACATATTAGTGCTGGCCTTTTTCTCGTTGCCCCGTCTTTGATATCACCCAAACGTGGTGCAAAAGGACGTTTAACTCTCAAACACTCACCCATCCTTGCTACTGCCAAATCTCGGTATTTCTTGTGTGCACGTGCGGAAAGCAAACTTTTGTCTTTCTTTCCCTGCCTCCTCCCCCCCCCCCCCCTTGTTTATGGGGTTTGTGTATTTTGTTTTGTTTTTTGTTTTTGTTTTTTGCATTTTCCGGCTAGAATGTTCAAATGAAAAAAAAAACTATAAAAAAAAACTGATCGATTCTCTTTGACCACACTTGCACACAATGAATGCCTCTGGGCTGTTCGCAATCTAATTTTCAGTGAAACCATATACAACAGATCTGTTGCGGTATATCGCTGTCTATCTACGGTCTCTGGTGAAACTGTAGCTTGTGAGGAAAAAGCTAGAACGCGGGTCTCTCTCTCTCTCTCTCTCTTTTTTTTTTTGGAGGGGGGGGGGGGTGAGCTGGAGCTCAGGTCTACGTCTGCATGTTTGGAAGCGACTCCGTGCCGCCGAAATGCACTTCCAGATCCAGCCAGTTCTGAAAGCAAGCCAGCAAACCAGGCGTCTGTTGCCCGCAATCGGCCTACACACGTACACCAGTATCCTGCCTGCTGCCACTGGCTCGGAAACAATCAATAGCCATTCACTGATTCCCCCGGCAGACACAAGAATTAATTTCACCTCTCTCCCTCTCCCTTTCTGACTGACTATCTCGCTGCCTGGTCTGTACAGTTAACATAAACATCCCTGTCCGTGACGCTGGCAACGGCAGCGGTGGGCCGGTGGAGGTTGTGTCGAGATCTTGGGCTCGGGTGAAAACTGCAGTTGCGGACTTACGCAGGACGAGTTCTCGTAATGCCCATCAGTGTCAGTTTTTGCCGAAAGTAGTGAGCTTTAAAGAAAGAACCATAACGATGAGAACTGTAAAATTTTTATCATTATTATTTCCTTTGAAAAAGTTTATCAGTAGACCACAGAACAAAGCAAAACAAATAATTATTTCGGACGATTTACAGAGCCTTCTGTACAAAGCCTCACAGAACGGACCGAAACGCATCTCAAGAGTGCTTCTAAACTTCGATACCATAACCCTGGTTACAGTATGCTCCATCCCCACCCTGTCAAACAAAAAACAAACAAATGAGAACTCGGAACGTGTGGTTTTGCTTGCTGCCTTCTAATCACATAGATATCCGACAAAACCATGACACATGGCAAAAAAAAATAAAAACAATGCTGACATCGTAACTGTCCAGTGCTTGAAAGAGTGATGGCCAAACGCTTACTGATGTGCAGACGGACACTCAAGTTATTGCCCATTTGCCCATGTTGTACACCGACTGATGACGACCGTTTGGTTCACAGTAATTACTGATGCAGTGAAACTCAACACGACCTTCCAGCCATTGTCGTCATCTGCACTTGTCACCGTATCCACGGGGAGAGAAAAGTACTGCAGCATCTGTTACATGATGTATGGCACTCATACTCGTGCCGTGCTGCCAAAAAAAACGGGACGACCATGGCAAGATAGCGGAGTGTGGACGACACAATATGTGTGTCTGCATGCGTGCGTGCGTGCGTGTTGGGGGCAGGGGGAGAGGAGGTTTAAGAGTTTTGCCAATTCAGCCGATGTGCACCGATTTGAGTCACCGCTGATGCTGCAGTTCTGCTCAGCAAGCACACTAGGCAGTAACGCATAATTAAAGTGTAACAAAACGCCAAGGCGGCGTATATCGACACTGACACAGCGGACGGCGCTGAAATGATTGTCAGATACTGAGACGGTAGACATCACACAGACTAGCCGGGGTTGTGGATCTGAAAATGACGATATGACATCGTCATGATTCACGAAACTCAGTCAGCCGCACCTTTCTTCGGGGTAAACCTGATATAAGTTACGGTATATAGTAAAGCGGGTTTAGCATGTTCTGGAGATGAACCAAGCTGTAAAGTCTGCTAATCGACGTGGAAGTCTTGAAAGACGCATATGATCTACATAATGTTTATGCTCATAGATCGTTTTGTCTATCACCATGCCACTTAACACACCTGCACAGTGACATAATCTCAATGATCAGTGTTGGTACTGAGCCAACAAAAGCGTACTCAGTGTCGCGGCGAACACCAGCGAGTTGTACTGTCGCAGACTTTGAATGTTCCGCGACCGCTCGCGCCAAGTGTAAATACTGTAGTACTAATCATCAACATTGAGAATGATGGCCGGATGTCACTGTGCAGGTTAACGATGAACACACGACCCCACATTATCAGTCTCTGAGAGTGAGATTTTCTCTCATTTTCTCTTCCCCACTACACAACTGACCCTCATGCCAAGCTGAACACAACAGCCGCAAGCCTTTGCTTTGTGGTCAAGACTACATTTCTAACAGTCTTAACGGTCATCATTCACGTCAGTGTGAACTGGGGCACACCGAGTGCACTGTACATAGCCAAGGCCTCTCTCTATGCTGCCCGCAGTTGTTGGCCCGACTGACTGAAGATGCTGATAGCGCCTTCAAAGTGCGGTGTGTGGCTGGAATCGGGTTGGAACCGCACGGGAGGGCAGTAAAAGTGAAAATAAATGGAATTCCGTGCTACAGGGGCAGAACGAGCGGAGATAGCACACACTTGTGTGAGAGCTCTGACATCCGTTTCCCTTGGGAATCGACGGACATGCGAGGAACCGGACAGACCGAGACATGCAATAGTAAGAGATGCCTGGTAGCAGCCTCAAGACTGAACACCGTGATTAGCAATATATTATATTATAAGGTGTGTGTGTGGGGGGGGGGGGGAGGGAGGTAGGGGGCGGGGTGAATCAGTGTGTCAGTGTGTTGTGTTGTGTGTGTGTGTGTGTGTGTGTGTGTGTGTGT